>JANHFN010005866.1:217209-228699 GCA_032468175.1 Toxicocalamus goodenoughensis | reverse complement strand
CCTGGGTCTTCCTCTGAATGCCCAGCTGGACTGTGCCCTTCCCCCATTTCTTCCACAGCCACCGGAGCCACACTCCCACTCTGTCAGCTGCTCAATCTCCCCCTCAGAATGAGACTCCAACAAAGGCATGACACTGTGTTGCAAGTATTCTGTCCCAACAACACAACACCCTTGCAGAGAGAGAAAAAATGGGACAAGAAATTGCGCCCATTGAGTTGCCATGTCTATATGCCTTATAGACATGAAGAGCTTGTGGCAGCGAATCAGAGTCTTGATAGAGACTGAGAAATTTCAGACTGCCCAAATATTCCAAGCAGTCCAGCAGAGATGACATTCAACTACTGGGTCATGTAATGCAGGTCATTAAGAGAGTCCTTAGATGGTGAAAGAGTGACTCCTAAACTAGCAGAGATCAGCGGAAGAGATCCTTTGATAGAAGTAGGGGTTGGCTAGAAGAGATACAGGAGGGAGTGGCTACAATGGCAGGGATTACTTGCAGCAAAAGTGGTGCAGCGCTAGTGGAAGAGATAGGGACAAGAGGCAGGTCAGGGTCACAGAAAGAACAAAGCTTTAACATAACCAGGCTGCAAGTACTAAGTCACAGCCAAGCACAGAGGGGCAATGATAGAGAGGGCCCAAGGGATGGGAATGTCTAAAAAGAATAGGCTAGTCATTAGTCTGACCCCAGCATCCTTCAGGGTTGGCAAAAACTACCTGCAAGAGACAATCCCAGAATAATTTGCTTTGTCACTGGACTTCAATGTCCTGCTTTTGGTATCAATTACACAAAGAGAGTTGCTATGGAGATTTGCAATTTACTCCAGGTTAGGAGATACCAACTGCCAAGGAATGTAAACCAAAAGAAGTCCCTTAGAAAGAAAGCTTGCCTGGATATAGTTTTATTTTTAGCAGAAACCTGCAGAAAAGAAGTCAAATCCTGTCTGAAGTTCAGATAGCCAAGTCAGGTTTGTCCTGCCAGCCCAAGGTCACAGCCAGCATTTACAGGTAGGACAAAGAAACATGGGTCAGAGCTTCCTCTTAAATCATGCTACACCCAGCTGTCTTTAATCAAAACATTTATTCCCTTGCTTGGCAAGGAACTTCATAGAACGCTTTTGTTTTGCTCTTCTCTTCTCACTAGGTGCAGGAGCTGGGAGACCTGGCATTGTCATCAAATGACAGCCTTTGTCTGAAATAGAATAGGGTCTCCTGCTATTCTGTTATTCCAGTTATTCTTGGTTTTGTATCTCCTGAGGCTGTCATTCCACAGATACTGCTGGAACAACCTTTTCAAAAATCAGATCGAGAATCTGCAGCATTAATCATTTCATGAAAGTGCACTTCTGAATTGGAAGAAAAGGTGTCCACAACAGCCCAAAGCAGCCAACAGGAGCTGGATGGATTCCAATTCCTGACCACACTGTCGCCACCAAAGCATTAGATGTCAATCATATGGTAAGGCTTGTATCAGGAAAAGATAGAAAACACTATTTTGACATCAGATAGGTAGATAAATATGTTAAGTTATGGATTGAAGGTGGCAGGAAAACAGTCACTGAGACATGCTTGAGTTGTAGTTTAGAGGATGTGTGGACAGGTCCTTAGCCTAAAAGCCATCCCTTCAAAAAGAAATATGGGGCTGGGCAGCATACGCCCTTTATGTCTTGTCTTTGGTCACTGACCCATAATTGTTTTGTTCAGTCTGGAAATTACAGAGTACTGATGAATTTTCAGCAAATATTAATAGGACTTATTTCCAGGTTGAATAGGATGCAATTTTGCAAGATTATGTTACTATAACCTTATCATAAAAGTAGTTTTAGCGTGCATGGCTTTGGTTTTCTCATCTGGTCCTTCTTGAAGGGCTGACATCAATCCTGCAAGTCTGAATGCACTTCCCCACTCCCTCCCTTCTTTGCTGTCTTCATACTGTTGTTTTAGCTAAGGTGTTACTCCTGCTTTTGTCAGCCAAAACAAACAGAAGACAGAAAGGAATGTTACTGCAGAAACACAAGTCTCTGATGTCATCAGGAGCTCTTGACATGGACAGCCACAAACGTTTCCTCCACTTAAAGCACTCCATACTCTTGCAGGCCAGCTTTTTCTGTTATAACCATTCATAAATCACTGATGTTCATAATAATTACCAGTGTTAAATACAGTGACCTTTCTGTGGCTGGAGATACAAACTAATCAATGTGATCTTAGGAAAATACATCCCAAGGACCCTTTTCTCCCTGTTTCATTGTCTGAAGTGTCAAAGCATCTCCAAGAAACAGGAAACTTGTCTCCATAGATGTGTATATTAAGTGCATAAAAGAAGCAGCCTTATAAAATAATCTAGCAGAAGAATAGAGCCTTTTTTTTAAAGCAGGTCAATGTACCCTTATCATTCATGTATGGACCTCCAGTTTTCTCTATTTCAATGTCTCTCAACTTTGGCAACTTTAAGATGTGTGGACTTGTGCTCTGGAAGTCAGAAATGTGCTGTTAAAGGTCACACCTGGCCCATGACAAAGTGATTACACATTCCCACTTTTCAAGGCAACCAATTCAGCATTCCCAAAACCAAGGAGAGATAGATTCAAGTATGATGGAAGCTGCCCTCCCATCATCTGTATTGAAGTATGATGTAATTGTCTGTCTGGTCAGCTTGTAACCATAGAATGAGGGAGGGGGGGCTTATTATTCTTTGCCTTAGTTGTGTCATGGATTTGTTACAAGGTAAACACTTAACTGAACTGGAAGCAAATGGAGAGGGTTAAAAGAAAATCAAGCATCTTCTTTATAGTTTGTCACAACTTCACACAAACATATGAAAAACTTAGAAAGGAAGTTTATTCTATTAACAGAGGTCATTTTAAAAATTAAAAATATATATTTGCTAGGCAAAGGAAAGAAGGAAACATATGGTTTGAATGCACTGTAAACTTCATTAGTAATATGTAATTTGCCATAAGAACATAGAAATACATATATCCTGAAAACTATATTTTTAAACAGTCTAAATACCACAGTTCTTTGGTCTGCTCTTATTGCAGTTTCTGAAATTTACAAGCATGTTGTTTTCAGACTGTTGTTTTCAAACTATGTAGAGACCAGAAAGGAAAGGAGAAGGATTTCTGATTAACAATTTATGCTATCTCAAATTTTCAGGGCAGGCATGGCAAACTAAAGATGGCTCTGTAAAAGTGGAGCACATGACTGTGACAAAGATCAAGAATTGAGTGAAGCTTCTCTGGATTAGGAAAAGATGGGAGTGTGCTCTCAATGGCTGTTCCTTTCAGTTTTCTGCAGGTTTGAAGGCCAGGAGATGAAGGAATTAGCAACTTGCTTGCAATCGCAGCAAAACCTTTTAAAGGAGACTAATTTTGCAAATTTCACTTTCTTAAGACACATTAATGACTATAGTGCAAATTTAAAAAGAGAAAAGGCCAATGACATAGTTTTCTTACATACATTGTAAGATCAGAAGAATTTAAGATTATTTTTACTGCAGTAATTCTCTTCACTCTTCCCCTCATCTCATACGCGCACACACATATAGCAAATACATAGAATGGGTGAATATAATACTATTGAAAAAAGGCTTTTTGCCTGTGCTTCACACAATCAGAAACACTGTAAGTAGTGAAAAATCTGTTACCATCATGAATGAGGTTTATTAAAGCTTGAAAGCTTGAAAACTGGAAAACCTACTTTTTTTGTCTGAAACCCTTTTAACAAAGCTACTTTTGTTGGTTCAATTTCTTCTTGTACCCCGTAGCTCCAACAACATATTCAAATTTTTGGATTTAGGACATGTTTGCTTGTCGTTCAGTTCCTTTAGATCTATGAAATCACACAGGCACTCATTTCTTTGGATTTTCAAGCTTTTTAAAATAGCACACTTGTTCTTCAAAACAAGTTTTTGACATAACCAGTTGGCAGGTTCTATTTTGTTTTCCCACTGTAATTAAAAAATAATTTGCAAGTATAAGCCCACAAGAAACAAAAGATATATTCACAGATCAAACACAGGTCAAATAAAATGAATCAAAATGGCACTGGAATTACATTGACATACCTTGTTTTTTCTAGATATATTAGTTTTCTATATCTAAATTCCAACTGACACATGGTTAATAGAGTCTACATTTTCAGGGTCTCAGGTGATTGGAAAACTTGCTTCTTTCATCTATCATTTTATGAAGTTATGTAATTATATTTAAAATATAAATTCACACAAAAATTTATCATCAACCTATGAAGATTATATGCAAATAATAATGTCAGATTGGATATATGGCCTTACAATTTTATTAATTTACAATTATCTATAATTTATGACTGATTTGTTACCCAACTCAGCCTGGTTTACAGAGTCAGAACTCATATTGCATAATCTAAATAAAAATGGAATGAATTTGAAAATCCTTATCTAAAAAAATTTAGCAGAACCCTTTCTCAGGTATGTTTTGACATGTAATTCAGTCAATTCACAGGCCATTTGTTTTTAACATTGAAATGTACATTCATATCATTAAAATCATTTTAGATTCACATTTTGTTTGTTTTCAGAATGTACTGAGTATATTCCTAGGATTTTCCAAAATTGCATTGGGAACAAAGTAATTCTTCCGTTTAGAGTAGAGTGAATTACTTTTTCTGAGTCACATGCACATGAACATACACATACACATAAACTATAAAAAAGGCCTAATATAAAGGATTTTTCCAGAATATTTTGCAAAACATTTTCAAATTCATGACAAATATAAAATAAAAGCTAAAGCCAGACTAAATTAATTTTATAAATAACTTTGCACTGTAATTATAGAGATAGATAATATAGCAAATATTATTATTTTAATCATTATATGGTATGTTTGTTCTCATCATTCTGCTGCCAGGCACCAGGATTCAAACTGCATCCAAGGCAACCTTTGTCTTCTGAGCAAAAACTGATTGTAACTTTTGATTTAGCACTGAAATAACTGCAAGCAACAATGGAAAATGATTAGGGTCACACATTGCAACAAACCATAATGTGATTTGATGGTTTTACTTCACATGTTTTCTGAACCCTGCCATTGTGTGAATTCAAGATATTCCAGATGTACAATTTCCAGTGCTGCTTACCATTTTCTACATGGGCAGCAAGGTGAATTGCTTACTTTGATTTAGCACAGTGTGTGAGCTGTAATGTGTAATACTGCTTTATGAATATTTGAATGGGACAAAACTAGAACAAACCTCTTTCAGTGAGTGCAGTACTGCAGGTTACTTCTGCTGACTGCTGGCTGACTGCAATTTGGCAGGTCAAATTTCACCAAGCTCAAGGTTGACTTAGCCTTCCATCCTTCTGAGGTGGGTAAAATGAGGACCCAAATTGTTGTGGGCAATATGCTGACTCTGTAAACTACTTAGAGAGGCCTAAGCACTGTAAAGTGGTATATAAGTCTAAGTGCTATTACTATTAGGAATTGTATTAAAATGTGAGAAATTGTGTCGAATACATGTCAAATGAGCTGGCTAATATTACTTTAAGTTGTAAGGGACTTCTTTATATATAGTCTTACGTAATAGTTTGTACAATCATATGAATTCCTTTAGAGCAGGGGTGTCAACATATATTACTGCATATTTTTATTTAAATATATGTGGAATTATTCTTAAAACAAATATTCAAATATGTCGTAGTCTAAATTTCATCCTATGGGAGATCCTTTTTATACATAAAATGGTCCCAGGCTGTTCCTAGTAGGTACCTAGAATGTTTGATTTGCTGCTTTAAAATATAATATTATGGTATTTGGACAACTCTGAGTAGAGCCATTCTTAAGGAAGATTGCCTATGTAGGTTAGATAATGGGTAGTACACAAATTCCTGTAATTACAACAAACATTTAGATTTTAAGTTTATGATGCATCAACTAAGAGTACATAAGCATGTTTATATGGTCTCACATGCTAGATATGAGCAGTGCCTAGATTGTATATAACAGGGAAAGAAATAAAAGCAAGAGTTGTTGAGTTTTATTTTAATGCTGCATAATGAATAGAGGTGAAACTCTGAATCACTTTAGTTCATTTAGGTGCCATTGAATCAACATGTAGATAAATGTTGCCATCTTGACCTATTACAGGTAATAATCCTTAGTTCTTCCAAAGACATTCTAGTGTTTTCTGCTTATACAGACTATTACATTCATTTGTCTTGTGTTTTTCTTCCCTAGACCTTACCAAGAATACCATTTCTTGGTTTTGTTTTTTATTTGTATGTTTGTTTATCTTATGCTTGCATTATATGTCAACATATGTGAATTTCTGTTGTTTGCTAATCATTACCTCAAGGAAGCAATAAACCCTTATTCCATCCAAAAGCAATTGATTGGTTCTTCTTGCAGTCTATGGTACTTTTAGTACCTGTCCAGAGTGCTACAATTCAAAAGTAATTATCTTCTTTCTATAGCTCTTTCTCAGTGCCCAGTACCCACAGCCTTTTTTTAATATAGAAAAAAAACCATAGCTTTA
This sequence comes from Toxicocalamus goodenoughensis, assembly GCA_032468175.1. Taxonomy (NCBI): domain Eukaryota; kingdom Metazoa; phylum Chordata; class Lepidosauria; order Squamata; family Elapidae; genus Toxicocalamus; species Toxicocalamus goodenoughensis. Next base: position 222,183 of record JANHFN010005866.1, on the reverse strand, counting down.
ACCGTTATGCTCTTTCACATTATAGAACTGAAGAACTTTGTTCTTCAATACCCTCTGTACACTGCTGTCCTCCTTAGAATTAAACTGCTTTTTACTTTTCCAGCATACTTTAATTGCTCTTAAGCCTAAGAAAATAAACTATCTACTACTTTTCTTTATCATTAACTGAGAATTAATTGAGCATGCAGGTTGACATTGGTTTTGTCTTCTCAGTGTTTAAACAACACCTATTTCCCCATTTTTTTTATCATATTTACTTTTCAACTTAAAAGTGTTCTCTTCTCCAAGAAGAGATTAGACTGCCATTTGTCAGAAATGGTGTAGGGCAGGGGGTTGGGCTAGATGACCTACAAGGTCCCTTCCAACTCTGATTATCTGTTATCTATTTTATGTTTCTATACCCAGAGGGGAAAAAATCAAGGAAAAAAATTATTGTACAACCTTTACATTTTGAGAATTTATAGCTAGCTCACTTTTTTAATGAATTACGCCTTCACATTTATTATACAAAAATGTCCCTTCATAAGAGGATTTAATGCTAAGATTCATTAGCAAACAATTTTGGCCTAATTAGCCTTTTAATGTATCTGTTATCCTTTATAGAGATATGGCCTCATAAATTAGTAAAATGGCTTTAATTTATGCTAATCAGCTTAATCTGGCTTATCTTTAATTACACATGCAGTGGGGGAATCTAATTAGAAAATTAAGAATATTGTGGAAAGGATCAGGCAAAGGAAATTACTTTAGAGAAAAGGGTTGTTTATATGTGTATATGTTAAAACAGGGTACACTTCGCAAACCTACAAACAATTCTGAAGAACTTGCTGTTAAGTATGGTTCATAAAGGTAATAATCTTGACTGTTTAACATTTAGTATAAGCTTCAAATCACTTTCCATATATATCAAATGCAATCTTGCCTATAATATAAAAATTCTAGCATTACTGAATATTTAATTATATTCCAAGTGTGTAATTAACATCCAAGTTTTTCATTTCAGCAGCATATCTTGGAAATTTTAGCAGTTTGTGAGGTAAATAATTACAGCATTAGGAGCATTGTTAATTGGACTTCATAAGAAGGCTGGTTTCATATAGGAGATTTGTGTGGTGTTTTTTTGTATAATAATGCAGAAAAAAATCAAGAATATCTCTAACCACAATAACTAATGTAACCAAAACCAGAAAAGGAATACAGGCCACATTACATGAATTCACAGATGGCTATTTGAAAAACTTCAATTTCTTCTTCATTGTAATCATTGCATATTGCTGAGTAGTCAGTGCCTTATCCGATGGAAGACAATTATTTGAAGATATGTATTCTGAGAATGCAGGTCTGGACAATGATGATGAATAAACATTAAAAATTGGACCAGGCAGTTCCCCAGACAAATTTACTCTTATAGAATGGTTTCAGAGCTTTTGCTAGAATTTTATGGTAGCCACTATTCATCTGGGAAACATGGAGGTAACAGCCCTAAACCTTTAGGCAAAAGGTTTTGAATTGAATTGAATACTTTATTTGGCCAGGTGTGACAAAGAACAATAGGTGGTCCTTTCTAAATCATCCAGTTCTTCATAAATAAGACTTATCTGTTAGACGTCTAGGGTATTCAAGGATATATTCATTAGTGTTGAGGATTTCTAGAAGAAAAAGGGGTTGAAATAAGATTTTGTCCCAAGTGAAACTTAAAAACAGATTTTTCTAGAGAATTATTCTCTATTCTTAAGAGATTAATAACACAGAACCAGAAAATAAGTGTCCTTTACAGAGGCATTGCATACCTGAAGATGTGTAATTATTTATTGATCCAGAATCTCTTCTTTCAAGATATTGCCTTGGTTTACTTAGTTGTCAATTGGAGAATGGAAGATTTTACTCAGGCAATTTTGAGAAAAAGCACAAGTCATAGCCTGAGGTGGCTGCTCAGACAAAGAGTCTGATACATAGTGCTTATTCGCAAGATGGGATAGAAATTACACTTAGTCTTCTTTTGTTTTTTACCTTGATTGGAATGGGCTGGTTGTTTTGGTGATTTTGATTGCTTGTTCAGCAATTTCCCTGGTTTTACACTTTGGAGTAAATAAACAAACAAGTAAATCTCCTACAGGAGGATATTAATTTCAATATGCATAAAAACCCATCTGATGAACAATGCTTTTTTGAGACATGGTAGATAATCTAGACCATTGGTTCTTAAACTGTTTGATACAATTACTCTTTTTCTTGGTCTCAGATGTCATCATCCCCACCAAAAAATCAGATTCTGTTATTCTACATGAGACTGTGGCTCTAACAGCCACAGTCCCATACTGGATCCTTGATTCACAAACAAGCAGTTACAAATTGTTCCATTACTCCCAGGATACTGTCAAACTACCTCTTCTGGATAATTATCCCTAATTTAAAAATCACTATTCTAGAGTAAGAGAAATATCAGAGGTTTTTAATTGCTGTAGCTTGACCATTTCAAAGTCTGATCCCAAGAATTCACTCTTAGTCATGATAAATGGTCTTTAGTAAAGACCAAGAAATACTTACAGGCCTATGCCATATTCTCTTTTCCAAGCCACAAAAGGGTGGAAACATCTTATTGCAACTTTAGCACTTGTGGAATAGAGCCATCAAGGCCATAGAAATTATACCATTTCTTTTTTTCATCTTTCATCCTCTTTTTGTTTATCTGTACTTTGTCAAGAAAACTTGTGGATGAAAGCAGCATTCTCTGTCAACAAACAGGCTACTCAACACAGACTAAGGAGATTAATATGAACCACACCTAAGCAAATATGGTAGACAGGGAGGAGTGAGCTCTCACCAAAAATATATAAGCTCCTGAATATTCCACATGAGAATTTATGCAGGCCAAATTATGGAAACCACAATAAAGAATTTGCTTATGCTGTGGCATAACTTACATCTTCAATTGCAGAAAATCAGTAAATTTCATCTGCTACTTATAGTTTATGTACATCTATTAAAAACCATCAAAATACACTCAAAAAAAGAAGCAAGTAATTTCGAGTGATGTCTCTTTGGTGGGATGCAATGAATGTTCAGATGAATATATTAAATTTTATTTCAAAAGAGTCATAGCAAAAGCAAGCTAATAGTAGATGACATAATATTAATTTTCTAGTCTAGTTTGTATAATCTCCAGAACTTAAGAGAGCTTCCCACCTGAAATCCTTAATAATTATTTCCTGGCATTCAATTTAGCCTCTGCTAATCAAGATGGACATATAAGTCCTCTAGCATTTTATAATGAATCTGGTTCAGAATTTTTCCTAGCTCTCTGTCATTGATATTTCTCTAAACAGAGTTTCAATTTATGATCCTGAAGGACTTTCCACTGATCTTTTTCTTTGACATCCGCTGTTGTCCTATGGCTTTCTCAGTTATCTCTGTTTTAAAAGAATCCACTAAAGGTCGGAAAAGGCCAAAGGCAAGAAAGGTTGGATAATTGTCAAATTCAGAGTTTCAAAAGCAACCATTCATATTTGTAATAGTTATCATATGATTACTGTTCTATTACAGTAAACAGAATCTTTGCAAAATGACAAATAAATTTTAGTTAACATCAGCTAATTCCTTTAGATTTTCATGGTACAATATAGTTTGTATTTCAAAATTTATTTATTTTTACTTATTTTTTTGTGAAGAATTCAAGTAATTTGTCCAATTACCACTTCTCCATTAGGAAGATAATGCTTCCTATGTATTTCTTCAGCTCATATAGTAACAGAACTAGAATTGATATAATGTTCATACAATATTTGAATAAAATTCTAGCTCTCATCCAGAATCAAATCCTAAACTTACTGCATCTTATTTCTGATGCATTCAACCCACTCATATTAATTGTTCTTTTTTCTCCTTCTGGAAACAGATCTCCCATTCACCCTCTCAGTCTCCTAGTAACTTACAGACACACAGGCAAGTTACTTATATTCTCTTCCCCTTTGAGTTGTTCATAGATCCCCTACTCTTACTCATAGGTCCATTCTCCTGCTTTCTCTAACCCTTAGCTACTTCTTCCCATGCACAAGCTGGTCTCGGTCTCCTCCTATCCTATTTTGTTGCCCGCATATCAACTCTTCTTCTTCCTACCACTATGTTTGATTTATTTCAGTTCTTACCTACAGTCATTTCTAAGCCTTCCTTCCTACCAGATAGCGATAATGGGATCTTTCTGTGGTGAAATGGTAGCTGCCAGAGCCCATCATTTTTACTTCCTAAAGTGTTTGTCTACATGGAAAGCTACTCAAAACACATCATTTAAAAATGATGTTTATCTTCATTAAATAAATAGATGATGTTGATAGATTTATAGAATATACAGTATCTATTTATAGATAAATAGGTGCAGCTTTGGTGCTTCTATGATATACTAAATAAAGGTCTGGTTTTGTTTTTTCCTGCCAACTCACAGTTGAAACATCTTCCACAATAACAGTTAAGGGATGCAGGGAGAGAAAAGAAACATATAGTTTCATTAGTATATCTACACAAGTGGCACTGAATTCTATCTCATGACTACATCCAATCAGGCACACTTGGGGATAAGTCCCATTGAACTCAATGGAATGTAAGTGTGGAGGTTTGTATATGTATAAGAATTTGTGCTCTATCTATATATTACTAAGCTCTTGGATTTATAACTGGCAAAATGGTGCATCATAGGGAAAACCTTTTCAACCAAGTACCTCAAATGGGTTGATGTAGTACACAATTCATTCAAAATCCACAACCCATGTATAGAATTAAAATTTGAAAAAATATAATTTATCATTTTTAACAAAAAATGTCATAAAGCATTTTATGGCATAATATAAAAAGTCATAAAACATTTGCTGTTAGTGGTGTGGTGGACTAGAGGTGAAGTTCTCGGCTCACAATCAGGAGGCTGTGAGTTTGATCCTAGGTAGAGGCAGATATTTCTCTCTCTGGGCACACTGAGAATATATC
>JANHFN010005866.1:176250-205566 GCA_032468175.1 Toxicocalamus goodenoughensis | reverse complement strand
TTTACCCACCTCGGAAGGATGGAAGGCTGAGTCAACCTTGAGCCTGGTGAGATTTGAACTGCCAAATTGCAGACAGCCAGCAGATGTAGCCTGCAGTACTGCACTCTAACCACTGTGCCACCGTGGCTCATATATGAGTAATCACCCGAATGGAGGCTTTGTAATAAAAAAAACTTCTGTTTACAAGATAACAAAATACTTAGCAAAATACTTAGGTGGCAGATATGTACCACAATTTTGGAAATAATAATATCTAGCTTAAGTAGAATCAATAGTATTCTATTTTATCTTCTTATGAATGTTTCCTACTTGCTTTATAATAATGATTCCCCGTCTCACCTGTGGTAGATTCAAAAGGGTGACTGGATGTCCCATGCAAATTGATGAGTCTGTTTTAACAGAGTTGCAAGCAGATCCAAGGAGAGGATTCAGATGTACAGCTGAATGAAACTGCTGGTGTGGTTCCAGTGTAGGCAACTGTGATGAATTTGGAGTTAGCACAGTAGGGGTCCCAATGAAAACAGGAGTTGTAGAAGTTAAGCCGGGCATACTAAAATTCATGCAAGTGACATTTGGGAAAGAGGCAGAAGATGAAGAATGAAGTTGGCTTGTTCCTGCTGAGGAATAGATAACAGGGAATGGTGCCAATGCAGTAGATGGAACCATCATACAAGGAACGTTAACCGAAGGCAAGCGGCTTGAAGGTAGGCTGACAGGAGCAGAGGCTTGGTTGGTGGGAAACAGGAAATTTAAACCATTTAATCCTAAAATAAAAGAAAGAAAAAGATACCAAATACAGTAAAATCCTGTCTTGTCAAGGATAAAGACAAAATAGCAATGACCTGTAAATTTTCACATTCAAAACGTCGAGCTCAAAATATCATTTGAACTTCACTGAATATCACTGGATGTGTTTGAGCCTTCTCAGAAATAACAGAGCTTCAGGCATGGTTGTGTCAGAATTAGAACACTGCTGGAAGCGTTACACTGAAATGTATCAAGACATTCAGTTATATATCTGTCATATTAAGTATCTATCTGGACTTTATCATTTTTTTAAAGGATTGATGGCATTTTATTGAAAATCTCTCTAGGAATTCATGGCTGTTGTGAAAATATATTTTATCTAAATGCCAAGTTAACATGCATGTTTTCAACATAGCCCTTACCAGCTGTAGGCTGTACGTAGAGATACTGTGGTAAAAAAGACGGTTTGCTATTTTCCTGAGAGCTTTGTTCCTTTTCTTTCAAGTTTTCTTTGACATCTTTATTCCTATGTGATTCTTCAGGGTGCTGGGTTTCTGTTATGACAGTTTCCAGAATTTCAGAAGTCCCTGATTCGAACTGAAAGCCTTTCTGTTGGTCAAGGGAGCTGTAGTTATTGTCTGAAGAAGCAGCTGGCTGGCTGGTTTTCTAAATAAAAAATACACAAACAACCTCATCTTGGGATATACATTATTGTGTGAGACTGCCACAAATACTCTGGATCTAGTTGTGAAAGGTTAAACTGCTCCTTTAAGAGTCTTTCTCCTTAACTTTAAGGAAACTTTCATAGAGTGCTGGACCAGCAGGAGTTAATTTATAGAACATGCAGAAAGGACTAAGAGCCAGTATTCCCTTTCTAAATTAAAAAAACAGCAAAGGCAGTCACCATAAAAAGACTATGTGATATACGAGGGAGATGGAATATACTGTTTCATAAATACAACAGCCATCTTTTCGGATGACTCCATGAAATAGTTTTCTACAGGTTCTGAATTTCTCTCACCTTGGATACAACTAATGAAAGGGGACCATCACTTTGCTCCAGGCTTTGTCTTTTGGCTATAGGTACCTCTTCAGATGGAGCTGCAGTAGGAGGTACCCGCTTACACAAGTTAACTGGAGATTTGGCAGTTTCTAATGAACAGGGAGAAACGTGGCCTTCTGTGTCTTCACTTCTTTTTTCTGGAAAATTTGCCTGTGAATGACTTTCATGAAGTTTGCCACACAGCATATAAAGGGATGGAGATGGCAAGTAAACAAAAGGTTGGCTGGGGAGTGCATTGGTTTCCCCAGTCTCAGTTTTGGAAGCTGTTACAGCAGATGATAGTACATTTTGATTGTTTATTCCATTTGGTAAAGACCAATGTGATGCAGCTGAGTTGGTCTTTTTAGGAAAGCAAGGGAAGACATTAGCACAGTAATCTGTATCTTCTGGAACAGGAAAAACTGAGAAGGAAGAAATGATGCCCAGATTTCTTGCTGCTTCAATACTTCTATTAGAAAGATGAAGGAAAATAATTAGACCATCAAACTATTTCCATTCTAACATCACCTTTGTCAAACAGCTTTGGATGCAATCCAAACATCTAGAGGTTTAGATAAATGAGACTATTTCATTTAGTTTATGATGGGAAGAAGATATGATGAACTGAAAGAGATTCAGATAAGTAACAGTTAAGCAACAGAATTAGGCTTGAAAAGGGCTTCTGGTAAATTGCAGACACAATGTGAATTAATATACCAACTAGTAGAACAAATCAATTCTTTCACACAATGGTTAATTACCCTAATTAAAAATATCTCATTCATACATTACATTTTTATGCAATTGACGTGATTTCTATATATCATAAATATAGTTAGAAGTAAAACATTCTAGGAGTTCATTTCACTCTAAAGTCACTTTATGTTATGATATATGGCTACAGTTCTCCATTCAATGCTTCATCAAACATAGACATCTGCCCTCCACCAGTAAATAGATGTAGATCCCTTTCCACAATAGATTATAAACAAATTTAATACAGAATGTTATTTTTTTAAGACATCAGATTTGAATTTCTATGTACCTTTTATTATCTTCTAAATTCTGGCAGCAAACAGATGCTAGGTTTATCATTTTGGAACAGTAATCATCTAAGGAAAATGAGAAAATCAAATCAATTATCAAAATGTGATCATAATACAGATTTTTTACATCTACCATCTATTATCTCAATTAATCTAATCTATGCCTTTTTTAGATAAACATTGGGAACATATAGGATCTCACAATCTCTTTGGTAAGCTCTGTCATTAAGGATGAAGAATGCAACATTATATATATATATATTCTAGACTTGTGTTTCTAATGTGGCATTCAAGAATGCCAATACATTCATAAACATTTCCGCTTTTGATCAATCTGACTTTTTATAATTTAGGAAACATATTTTAATTAGAGAAATTTCAGATTCCTGCATCCATTTTATTTTCATGAACGTCTCTGGGCCGAGTAGTTATATAAACATGTTTAGAAAATAGAAATAGTAGTTGACCACTCCATGCTTTATTTGGAAATATGTCGAGTAACCTGAAAAAAGGAGAAAGGTAAACAAAGATAGGATATAGAATTGCAAAGGGAGAGAGCTGGACTAAGGTAATATGCATTAAGTTATGTTACTCAGGTCAGACATTTTGGAATCAACCAAGTATTTTATGAGATGCCCATAAAATGCCCTCCCAGCAAATTTCCATTTGTCCATAAAGACTCCAAAATCTGCAGATCATCATTTTACAATTTATGTCATTCTTATTATCATTCACTATCCTTTTGAAATTTCAAAATTCAATTTCTAAATAATTTCTCCTTTTCACAATTATCACTCCATTTCTAGATCAGTATTCATTATTCATTGATCAAATTTGTATGCTGCTATAATCTGCAAATACAGATATGTTATTCCTTTATCTGATCCTTCTCTTACAATTTCATTCGTTCAAAATCATATGCTAAGAGAATTTGAAATGTTCAGTTTAGGTTTACTAAATATCTAGAGAAAAGTATCCATACATTTTACCTCTATTATTTAACTAGTACATGTGGTTCCTAGGACACTCCAACAGGGTTTGAGACAATCCAAGCAGATTACAAATTACAGCATGAAATGGGAGTTTCAATGGCTTTGTTCATCTCAAAATTTGTGAAAAATTCCACATCTCTATGGTTGTTATACTCCTGAAAATTCATACAATACTACATCATATGCTGTTTCTTGATGTGGTTCTTTTATGAACCTATGAAGGAAATATAGACTATTGCCCTTGAAGTTGCCCTGTGCTTCATTGATACTTAGGCAGCTTACATTAGGACTGCAGAAACAATATATACTTCTTTTCCACCTCCAAGTTCAGCAGTAGGAGAGGATTGCTGATATTTGCCATGTCATGCTCACTACCAAAGGAATGGTCAATACATGGATCTTTCTGAAGCTATTGCCTTAGCATTCAGAATAAATGTTCCATCTCTATTGCTCAGTCTCATTGTATCTAACTTGAGTGGAGATTTTGCATCTTAAGATATGTAAAATACTCAGTTCTCTCTAAGGTCTGCACCTTGTGTAAAGAGGCAGTCATTATCCAAAGTTCTAGTCCTGCCTTAAATATAAAGCCAGTTGTGTGACTTTGGGTTAATTACTCTATCTCAGTCCTAGGCTAATTTGAAGGTCCAAATAAATAACATTATAATTAAGAATTAAAATCAATCAATGGCGGGGTTGGTTGTGCTCTTTGAACTTGAATGTTTGCTTTCAGACATTTCATTGTCTAGCTAGAGAACATCAGATGATTATGTTGCCCATTTGGGTATTGAGATGTCTGCAAACAAACAACCAAGCTCAGATAGCACCAAGAACTCCAAAGTTCAATCCTGAGCTGCAAATATTGTTTATTAATTGGTAGCTAAATTTTAGTTTATAGACAGAAACTGTGTTACACAAAAATAAACACACATTTAGCTATTAATCAAAAGCTATTAGAAGAGCTAAAATGCTTGTCCCAACATTTACCTTGCCTCTCTTTGTGTGGGCTGCTTGGTTCAGAACTAACTTTCCTCTTAACCATTTCAGAAGGCTGAGGAACACTGAAAGAAGCATGGCGTGACAATCGATCTTTTCTATTAGAGCAAGCTTGATGTGGAATACGGGTTGGCCTTTTCACTTCAGTAAGAGTAGCACAGGTTCGAACTTCCATTTTTATATCTCCTAAACAAATACACTTATGTTAAATTGGTTACTCAAAGGAAAACCTACTTTATTATTTACTAAACCATGAATCCTGTAGCAAAATATGTAGCTGCTTTTTCTGCTACATTTTCTACAAGGGAAAAAATGAACTTTTTTTTCCTCTTCTAGCAGTCTTACCATAATTCATAGCTCTGCTTCCTATTTATTTGCTGATCATATATAATAGTAAAATTACTCCTTGATTTGCTTCAGAATGTCATTGACATGCTAGCAACTTTTTAAATAGAACTATATTTACTGATCAGTGTGTTTACATCATCTCTCCATATCTGTTCTGTCATGTTTCATTTAGAGCTTTCCATATTAAATATTTATATGTTCACAAATTATTCCCCCCTGATATAACCTTGGAGTTTCACATGGACACTAAACCAGTCAGATTAGTAAGTAGATACTTGGCAAAACAAAATCATAGGCAGAACTGTTTTTCTATCACCTTATAATGCCTGTTGATTTTTTTACAGGTTTCTCTGGATATTATCAGTTTTGTTCATAAATCTAATAACTGATTAAGGCTCTCTGAGAAATGACTTGTTGGTAATGCAAAAATAGAAAAAGTACCATTATTTCCAGTGAATTCCACAGGTCCAATCCATTTGAAGGCTGGCTTACGACCTCTTTCTTCTGTTACATGCACTTTCTTGATGAGCCCAAGACTTGTCAAGACATTCGCAATATCATATAGTCTTCTTACCTTTGCTGAAAGGAAAACAGCTTTAGTTCAAATGTAGTGAACTATATGTCCTCATTCGTTACATATAAATGTAACAAATTAGAAAAAAAACCACTATTGCTGAAAAGCTAAAATTATAGGGAATTGGCACAAAGTAAAATGTCCTTCAAAATGTTGAGGGTCATTTGAATGAATAAATAAGTGGATAGAACTTAAAAAAAAATCAATAATGTATATATCAAGGGTGTCAAACTGGAGGCCCACGGGCTGGATGTGTGAAATGCAGGGCACACCCACCCCAGCTTCGTGAAAATGTCATGATGTCTCATGGCAACATGATGCCTTGAGTTTGACACCCATGGTCTATATTAAAGTTCATCCAACTGGATGCTTTTGGACTTAACCTCCGTAGGTTTTAGTTTAGTTTTATTGACAACAAATTAGAAGGACAGCATTTTATGAGAACATAAAGCTACTATTTCAAGTAATACTAATTTTAATTTTTTTAACATTGATTTTAATCAATCGACTATACACTATTTGAAATATGTTAGTATCTTAGTATCTGACAAAAAATGCCATACTTATTTTATGGGATCTCATTTCAGTAAATATTACAATTATTGCTGCATAACAAAGTTTGAAAGAGGTTTTCTGGTATTTGTACATTATACTTATTTTCAAGTTGAAATTGCTCCAAAAAGATTTTAAAAAATTATATATGTTCTCTAATTCTGCCAGTATAACCTTTTTTTGCTGACTCAGAACATTCATTTCCAAGAAGTGATTCTTACTTTTAAACTTGCTGTGATCAGCAGTATCCTGGCTTTCTTCTATCAATATTTTTGCTGCTATGTCAAGAGTGACTATCTTGGTCTTGGAGACAAGGAACAGCATGACAAATTTCTGGCTCATAATCCTCAATGACTTGTCCTTTCTGCTGTTTGCAGATGCTGTATTACAAACAAAACCCAAGTCTCAACATGTTACAATATTAACAGCCAAGAAAATATTATGAAGACTTATGGAAGAAATAGCGAAAGAAACAAAATCGTAGTTGAAAAGCATGTTTTTAATGAACAGACAATAATTGCCTATAACAGATGGATAGCTGCACTTTAACTATCTCCAGGACAGATGAAAAGATTATAAAATGATATCTTGAACAAGTGAAATTGGAATGATTATTCATTAGGATAATGAATTAGCACCTTGTCATTTTCTTGCTAATTCCTCAACTCAAACATATATTTCTCTGTGAAAAATCTTCATTTATTGAAGGAGGATCTGAAGGTGCCCATATCTGTTTAAAAACATGAGTTCTGCTTCAGATCTGAATTGCTGCACTTCCCTATTTTCCATCAATTATATCAGAAGATAGAAGCATGGTATCAAGTTATGAAGCAATAGCCATATACTGTATGGCAGGAGTGTCAAACTCAAGATGCCTAGATCTGGCCTGGAAATAGCAAAGGATCAGCCCATGGTGCCTCTGCTAGCAAATACAATGTAGCCCCTGCGCCCTGTTTTCACCTTGAACGGCCTCCTGCAGCACTGCCAGCCAAAATGTGGTGGTGGGGACCCTCCAGAGGCCTCCCCTGGCCTGCTATAGGTCAAATGGAGCCTCTGTGGCACTTTGAGTCTCCATTCGGCCCTCCGCAGGCCTCCCCCAGCCTGTTACAGGTCGAAATGGGGCCTCCGTGGGCTTTACTGTACTTATTTTTCAAAGAGCTCCAGAAGAGACTGACTAATGTGGTACAGAAGCCAAAGTCTTTTACTCAGAAGCCTGTGAAGCTGTAAGAACATGAGATGTAAGGAAAACAGCTTTCCCCATCTGAATAAAAGACCAGCTTCTCTGCCATGAGGCTTAGTTTCTCTGCAGGCTTAGTTTCTACCCAGTCTGATAAGCAGCCTTCTGCTTGCTGTTGACTGGCTAGTTCAAATGAGCAGCTTCAGGGATTGAGCCTTGGCAGCCAAACAAGGGGCTTGCAGTTCAGCCCAATGAGACAAAGGAAGCAAGCTTCTCGTTGATTGGCTGCTACTGCTGCCTCAATCCCTAAAGTTGTTCTGAAGCCTTTTCTACTACCAGAGGGCTGATGGCCCCAGGGCTCCAAGCCAAAGCCTTTTACTCAGAAGCTGGCAAAAATGTTTTCCTTAGATTTCATGTTCTTACAGCTTCACCATCATTTGGCTTTTCTGTCAGTGGATCAGCCTCTTCTGGAGCTCTGGAAATTTTCAAAAAGTAAGTAATCAATGGGAAATGGAGTAAGTAAATGGAATCTGGAATGCTGGCAAAGCAGGCCCAGTCTGTGGGGACCCATCGGGGCAGCATGGAGGAAAGCAATTGTAAGGACCTCAGGGGAACATGAGGTACCTCAGTGGATTGGTAGAGGCCTTGGATGGCCTCCTCCAGCACTAGGCCCTGCATGCTCTTCCCCACTCTGAGATACCTCATGTGTATTTAATGACCTGTGTATTCGATTAACAAATGCATTGGGTAAAGCAGGGAGTGATCACGTTCATTTAATGTGATTCAAGCAAATGAATCCTAAGGTTACAAATGTAAATGGCACGCTCTATTACATTCGTAACTCCAGGATTACCTCTATAATGAGAGTGAGTGAGGATCTCAGAGAAGTCCTGCCACCATGACCAAGCCTTCTCCCTCCGAATTCAAACACAACCCTGATGTTGCCCTCAATGAAATTGAGTTTGACAGCCCTGCTGTACGGGTGCAATTTGAGGGCAAAACACAATAGTTGTTTGACATGTGATTGACTACTTGAATCTAAAGAAAATGATAATTTGGCTCTAATGATTTATGTAAAAATGTAAAATAGAAAAATACAGCACATTTTTATATACATTTTTAAATCATTGCTAGTTCTCTTCCTTAACTTACCAGATGAACAATCCGTCTCTGAGAAGTCAAGTAATTGTCGATCTTGGAAATCTACAAAGCTTTCTTTTTTGTGTTCTCCAAATCTACATTCAAAGTCAAGTTCTTTCTGCTGGAAAGAAGTCATGAGCTCTTCATATTTTTGAAGCTCTCCTATTTCTTGGAGTTTTCTCAGAGTCTGGCTCAAACTATGGCGACCATGCCAACAATACTGATTCTTAGCTACTCGGCTAACAAGATCAAGAGATTCCAGGACATTCACTATATCATAAATCCGCCTGCGTTCAACTCCTAGATGTAGAAAACCAAAGCATAAGACAGAGAATATAATCAAGGAATTGTAGCAATAAAATTTTTGAGAGAAAAGACAAATGAAGGAGTTTTACTTCCAAATGCAGGATCCAAATTTTTTCTCCTTAGCATTCAACACCTCTGTACATAAGGACTAACAGAAATGTTAAAATTTTGATGAGATTGTAATTACAATAATTTATATAAGATAAAAATATGGTAATGTGATAGGAACTTTAGGAACTATTTGTGGCAGTATAATTTTTATAAAGTACTGTTAAGTATTCTGCACTACTCAACAGAATGCGCAGAAGATGCATCAGAACATTTGTATATCATAAATTGTCCTCATACCACTAATACCAGTTACAAGAGAGAACTACAGTCAATTCTAGATTATGCCTTCATATCAAAGTGGCATTTTGATTTCTCCTGGCCAAGAACTTGTAAATTCAGAAGATCTGGCAGTGATGCTAATTATATCAATAAAGGTTTGTATCATTAATAAGACGTGATAGGGTATCAAAAACTACAGATGTTAATGTATTTGTGCACATTGTGAGGTAGCTATAAATATGAAGGTGCAAATGCATTATTCTTCCTTAATAATAACCATGCACAGGACTGCATTATAATCAAATGATGAAGATCCATTTTCATTTAAAGATACTCATTTGCAATTGATCTTATAAGAACAATTCTCTATTGCATGTAATGTGAATAATTGGTGACACACTGGCTCCATTTAAAATGTTATATTCTAATATGCTTGTATGAACAAGGAATTATTGATCCATGAGCAATACCCTAGAGCTCATTCAGATTCCGTACCAGCTTCAGCTTATTAAAGGGCTGCCAATCCTGCTTAATGTTTCCAAGGGTAGGCACTAACAATATCTTAGAAGCAACTCATAATTTCTAAGTTCATATATACATATAAATGTAAACATTGAAAAGAGTTTAACAATTACTGTGCAGAAAGAATAACAATCCAAAGTCTAAGAGAAAAATAATAACCAGATTGTGCTAGAGCTCATATTAGGACTGCTTTCAGGAATCTGAATTCATTCCAGTGAAAAGAAATTTTCAAACTCTATTTTTTCTTCCAACAGCAAAACTGTCTAATGTTCCTTAGAGAAAAGAGCGTGAGCTCTGAGATTTATTATAAGAGGATTTAAAATGTCTCAGTCTTGTAAATGCTCATATATTATCATGGAAAAACAAATGTATAGATAATTCAAAAAGAATTAGGCAAAATTGAATACTATTAGAGATAAGAAGACTAGCACCATTACCTAGCAGTAATGAAACTTTAAATACTATTATTACAAGTAGCAGCAATAGTCACTCCTTGTTTATGACTCGAGTCTTTGAAAAGTTTAAGATGATTCAGCTTGAAATATATATTGAGACAGATATTATTCTTGAAGTTCATACTGTGTCAATGAAACTAGGTACTCAATTGGGAGCCAGTAGCATATTCAGTTTCTGAGACACCTGATAACACTATTTAAATCTTGTCAAATCTTTAAAAAGAAAACTATCCTATTTAGATTATACAAAATACAATAGGTTAAAAAAACCATGATAGCTATATGGAGTTATTATCATTTACTGTTATTTTATTTCTTTTTCCTGTTGTATTTTTTACTTAAAAAAAAAAGTACTCACTATATGGGTTTTTTTTTTGCATTGATGTATTGTATTCTAATTATTCTTGGGTTCCTGTTTTTTCCCTTTTTGTCATTATTTTATAAGTAACGATAATAATAATAAAAAAGAATTCAACTGGGAACACATGACTTTGAAGCTGTGGTATATAAACTTACTATGTATTCTCCATGCAAAGATTTACATTTGGAATAAAAGCATTCTTTTCTGTTTCACTATCCATGAGTTGAAGATGGTTGCATTAATGTGAGTTTGGGGAACTATAAAAAGTGTCAGTTGAGAGATCTGTAGTTACTTTGCCTTAACAGCAGATCTGGGGGATATAAGTCTTTACTGGAAATAATTTACTGCTCTTATCATATTTTTTGAGGCTTCATTCCTCATTATATTTTTCGTTAAACTTCCTACAGAAGAGAAATAACTTTGCTACGCAAAACAACTATTTTAAAGCAATATGCTATACAAAATGAAACAAAGCAATATAATTATATGAGGTCAAAGTTACATCAATAGTCTAGTACAGTGGTAGCTAACCTTTTTGGGCTCCTATGCCAAAAATCGCGAGCGCGCCAGCATGCCCGTACTCATGTGCCAGCACCCAGAATGCAATGTATGCCCGCTCCCCACGCCCCCTGTACACGCAATCCCCCCCCACTGCGCCTGATTTTTTGGCTGGTTTGAGGCCTTTTCCGGCCTCCCAGAGGCTTGGAAAAAGCCTCTGCAAGGCTTCTCAGGCTGAATTATAGGCCCGGTTCGTCACTTCCGGTATTACAGGAAGTGACATAGTGACTTTTCAGGAGGCCGAAAAAGGCTTTAAACCAACTGAAAAAAATCAGCTGTGAGGCGCAGGCATACGCAGTGAGGTAAATTTGCATGCAGCTCGAGTGCTAGCACAAATGGCTCTGCATGCCACTTGTGGCACGCGTGCCACAAGTTTGCCATCATGGGTCTAGTAATACCAGCTTATCTATAAAGACTTAGTAGCCAATTTTTGTTTAATGTAGTCTTCCTGGTGTCCTGTTGCTGGATATGACTACAACTCACAGCCAGCAAGGTATTTCTTATTCAGCCTTAGTTGTCAATGTATTTTGTGGAAAACTACCAACCTATCTTTGCCCTTATCATTGGTGTAGGCCCAAACTAGCTGCATATCCCTATTCAAATACATTCATTCCTTTTTTTTGCTAACATTGCACGAGTGATCACTGCTGTCCCTTTTCTCTGCAGTAAACCAAGAGGAACCCTGGAGTGGAAGCAGTCATTGACTTATAACTACAGTTGAGCCAAAATGTCTATTGCTACATAGGGCAGTTTTAAAGTGTGTTTTGCCCCATTTATGATCTTTTTTTTGCCACAGCTGTTAAGTGAATCACTGCAGTTGTTAAATGAATCGCATGGTTGTTCAGTGAATCTGGCTTCCCCCATCGACTTTTCTTGCTGAAATTCAAGCTAGGAGGGTTACAAATGGTGATCATATGACCCACAACAATACAATGGTCATAAGTACATGCAAGTTGCCAAGTGCCCGAATTTTGATCACCTGAACATGGGGATGCCGCAGTGATCTTAAGTGTGAAAACTGTTCATAAGTATTTTTTTCAGTGCCCTTGTAACTTCAGTTAGTCGTTAAATGAATGGTTTTAAGTTAAGGATTACCTTAACAAACAGAAAGCTGCTCTGGGCCAACCTCAACCAAATAAAGTGGTCATAACCACAATTCGTTCCCTAACTTTGGTTGCAACCCGATTTGGTTGTGACCCGAAACTAATTTCCCATTGGGAAATCAATCCATTCCAGACCCCTACGAACTGTATATATTGTTTTTTAAAGATTTTAAAGCACAAAAATAGTTAATTATGCTATAGAACTCACAGTATAATAGTAAAATCCTTTAATAACACTGATAGCTCCTCCTGCCTTGGGCTGGTCTGGCTGGCTGGCACAGCACTCCTCCTGCGTTCCTCTCTGCAAGGAAGCCCCAGTAAATAAAAGTGGCCTAACACATGCCGTCCTTCCACACTCCGAAGCCAGTGCCAGGGCTTTCTGTTGCCAGCCTGCTGAGGCAGAGAGCTACCACTGTCTGAAGCTCCTGGACGATTGAGAGGAGGGGAGGCGGGGGGGGGATTCCTGGCTGCCGGAATTCACAACTGCAGAGCTTCTTTGGCTGGTTCCAGCCCTTGCAGCGTGCATGCGCAAAACAGTAACAAAAAAGCTGCGATCGAGGCTTCTGTGCCATTACGCGGCTCTCCTGGGGAGGTAGGAGAGGGACAGAGAGGCTGCCAGGCCAGGGAGAAATTTTATCTTACAAAACAAGTGAGAAGCCAGCGAGAATGAGATTAAAGGGTAACTTTAACATGTGGAATGGCAGACAAGTTTATTCAGATCTGGACTTTCTTTATGGCATGGAAGGAGAAATCGACCACGGCTATGTTAGATTGTGACCTGAGGATCTGTTCACGACCAGATGCTAAAATTTTCTGAAAATTTGGGTCGTCACTTGATTTGGTCGTGAACAGAAGCGTTTGTGACACACAGGTTCCACAGTATTGAACAGAATACTTTGGTTTCTTCCATAGTCTAGAGTCTGAACAATTGTACGTGTGGAACTATTCATAAAATGTCTAGGATATTTCCCAATGATTTCTGAAAATAAGAGTGATCCATGGGCACACTGAGTGCCCTAATTTAATGGGTTCTCACCCCTGCATCAATTGGTGATGTGCACAAGCTCAAAGTTATGAGAAAGAGATCTTTTCTTGACAAGGGCTAGTGGCGATATTCTCCAGAAGATCACATCTCTGAGGTAAATGCCAAATCAAGCATGGCCCATGGTTAGCCTACTGTTGTCATGGTGGCTTTGAAGTTCTGTCTGTATTCTTTAGGGAGAAAGTTAGAAAATCCTCAGCACTTCAGAAAACCCAACTACAAACCCAGCAATGAATTTAAACAGCTTGAGAAAGGAGGCTGTTGAGAAGCAGGCCGGCCAATGCAATAGCATCATTTCAAATTTATCACCCAACTCAACTTTCAAAATTGGCAATTTGTGGAACTGATCATTTGGTGACAATCAAAATATTCTGCAGCACTATTGCAATGACTCCTTCCCAATCTTAGAATTATACATAATGAAATAATTTGTTTCATGATTTTATTGATAAAGTATTCTGAAGGCTAAAGTTTGCATCAAGAAATAACAAGATATGAACTGAATTGGCTTCAAACATGAACCATATGAAATCCCTCCAAATAAATTTGAAAGTCCTATAACTGTTTATAAACAAATTAGGTGATTCACATTTTAAAGCAAAGCACTCATTTCATATTTTTAAGGTATTAGGTGGGTTGAAATAGTTCAGTTTACTGCATGTCTAGATTAACAATGCACTTATTAATTTTAAAGCATACTAAAATTCACACTATATAATACATATTATTATGTGTTTATGTGAATGGAAGATGACATGGACTTAAGAGTGAATACATGCCTGTGAAACTAACACCATGAAACAAACTGATCTGATACAGACTCTTTCAGCTAATTCAACTGATTTTTTCTACTGGAATGCGTTTTTGGATCAATTCCTGTGAAGGAATCACTTGGCAGCATTACAAAGCAATTCAGCAGCACCTTCTGTGAAAGCTAAATAGAACACATGCAAATTACACAGTAGTACAATACATTTAAATAGGACATATTTACAGCAATATGTCTGATGGACACACATTAAGGTCAATATTAAATTTATTAGAAACATTCATTTTTTCAATCAACCTCATTTTGCCCATATACATACCAAGGCTAGAAGCCACTTCATCCAAAGAAATTGTTGTCTTCTCTGCTGATAAAGGGTAACTAGGATAGCGAGCTAAAAATTTTTGGCACAGCAGTCCTAAGCTTTTCTGTTTTCTGCTGGGTCTTTGCTTTTCATATTCATCTGCAATAGCGTCATCTGCAGTATCACACTAGAAAAGAGAGAATGTTTCTTTATGGCCATCTGTTACATTATGCAAAAGCACTAGTTACATATAGCTGTTCACTAATACACATACAAACTATTATGTTTGAGAAATTCATTTCTGAAAGCTAGATAACTTGTATTGCTTTCATATTACAAACTGTATTAGTATTCAGAAAAATATAATTTGGAATTATTATAATTTAGAAACATATTACCATTCTTTAGATATGTTTTACTTATAGTTTGAAACTAAACCTTGCTCTGGAAAAACCAGGGAGAATACTTCAGCTCTCTGAGTAAGAACTGTCAACTATTCTGGTATTCATATGTTTTCTTTCCTCTGTGGAAGCTTCTATGTTTCAGAATTGTCCTCACTAGAATGAGTGAAGAATGTTTTTAATTCAACTGGTTACTTCTTTTGGAGCAACTACTCAAATATTTCCAAGTAGGTCCAAAGTTTAGGGATCCACCCATTTTAAATTAGACCACTGGTTGCCAACCGGTGGTCCACGGCCCACTGGTGGTCCGCTAGAAAATTTTGATGGTCCGCAGAGAAATGTTACTCCTAGAGCACCCCCCAAAGCAATTAATCCAGGCTGCGCCACCCACATGGCCTGTGGAATCCTTCCTGCCCACTCACTCCTTACCTGGCAAACTTGCCTGCTAAGTTGCTATTTTTCCTCCCCGCTGATCATCAGCTGTTCTGCTGTGCCGGGATATTTATATTAGCTAAGAAGCAGGAAATTTTTGCATTTCTTGCTTTCTAGCTAATCTTTAGATCTTTGGCTCTGCTTTTAAGCAGAGCCAAACCTTCCTTAGGACTATTATTCAGTGCTATTATTCAGTGCAGGTAGCCAATGGCAGATAGATAGATCTCTGAATAAATCTGTGATTCTGTGAGCAGCTCAATCTGCCTGCCTGCTTTGCAGTAAAAGTTGCTATTTTTTATTAAAAAAATCAATATTTACATAGTGTATTGTGAGTTAATTTTACGAGTTTGCTTGCAAGCAAATTTTATGTGACTCAGGTAGAATTATAGAATCATAGATCTCTAAGTGAATCTGTGATTCTGTGAGCAACTCAATTTGCCTGCCTGCTTTTGGGTAAGTTGCTTTTTTAATAAAATATTTACACAAATATTTATAATATTTACATAGAAGCCATGCCTAACCAGTCACATGACAACCAAGTCGCACCATGCCCACAGAACCGGTTGTAAAGAAATTTGAATCCCACCCCTGCCTGTGTTTGTGTATGTGTGTGTGTGAGAGAGGGAGAGAGACAGAGAGGTTAGATCAGATCTCTCTCTCTCTCTCTCTCCAATGTCAGCAAGCCACCATCAGTCAAAATTCATATTAGAAGTTCCCGGGATTTAAAATTATGAGTTTGGTGGTCCCTGAAGTCCAAAAGGTTGGCGACAGCATATAAAGTTGTTTTTATTGACTGTTCCTGCTCATCTGCCTAGTCTCATATCTATATCCATCCATCCATATGTATACTACATTACCAAAATTATTAGTTAATCTATTGGTAGATATCATGAGACACTGATACAACATAAACAGGGATGTTATGGCAAGCTGAGATTTTAAAATGATGAAATGTTTCCCATAATGTCACAATGCAGGCTGTACCTTTTACACACTTGCATGCAATATTATTGCAGTGCAAGTACAAAAACAGGGAGACCGTGCTGGTCAGACAGTATATAGTTAATTGGGAATTGGGAACTGTCCCCTTAAGGAAATGCCTCATGGGAAACATAGTTAATGCATCATGGGAAATGTAGTTATATCATGTGGTCACATCTGTAATCCTGATTGGTCACAGAATTGACCTCTAGTTGGGTTGGGGGAAGCCTTTGTTCATTCCTTGCCTGGACCCAGCAGCATGCCGGATCCCTTGCTGTATCATTATGGGATGAAGATAACCATATTTTCACATTATGAAGACGACTATGCAAAGATTGGACATTAGATGAATCTCAACATAACTGTGAGTTATACCTTGAGGATGCCTATTACAATCCAATAAAGAAACTTTGTATGGAAGCCTTTGTAGAATTTATCTAACTGTCTATATCTTCAGCCAGAAAGTTAAAGACAGAACAGTGAAAATATGCGTTAATCTGAATTCCTATCCATAAGTAAAAATATGGATTAATCTGATATCCTAGGACAGTAAAAAGATGAGTCCGATTTCCTCTTAAATTAGTGAAAAAGAAGCTTGATTCTGACTTCCTCCTAAGCAAGAATGAAGTTGAATGAAATCCTTTCAAATCAGATTGCAACAAAGGATTTAAACCCTGAATCTTCTCTCTCTCTCTCTGAGCAAGAAAGTTAAAAATCCTGTTTGAATTACTGTGTGGGGCCAGAAACCCCCCCATTTGCAAGAGACAAACAAGTAGCATCACCTCTGTCTCTCTCTGCATCCTTTGTGTGCAACCTTTGTGACTGTTTTGCAAACAAGAGGCTGATTTGAGTAAGCTGTGTTATCTCCTGGCTCTTGAGTCACTAAAACAAAGAGTTGATTCCCCTCTGTTCATTTGGAAAAAGGAACTCGTGCCATAAAGGGGCCCTTCTTTACTCGAATTTATGATGGTAGTTTCCAAGCAACAGAGTCATAAATACTTTAGGTTGGCTTTGCAAAGGACTGAGGGGAAGGTATTAGCAATTGAAAGATGGAGATGAGCCATTCCCATGGAAACCAGTCATAAATTCCTTTACTACTCTGCATGGAAACCAAGCCCTCCCCCCCAAAAGAGGAATTCTGTCACTGAAAAAGCTAAAAGAAAGTTGCCCTTCTATGTCTAACATCTTTGTTCCAAACTGGAGACAAATCCTTAGATGAATTTAGCAAGAAGTCAGCCTAAAGTCTACACCAAGGAAGTGTTGCACCAGCGTCTTCCAGAGGTTGCAACAGACATCCTAGTAGCCAACCAGTGTTGCACCAGTGTCTTCCAGACCTCGCAACACACTCTAGCGGCCAACCTGTGTATTGCACCAGCATCTTCCAGACCTCACAACGCACTCTAGTGGCCAACCGGTGAATTTCAACAGAGTCTCCTAAATTCAGCAACCCGCTTGCACCGCAGACCAAGGGCCAACCGGTGAATTTCCTCGGAGTCTCCTAAATTCAGCTACCTGCTTGCAGCACACCCTAATGGAAAAAAAGGCTATTGCATGGAAAATGGCTAAATTTTCCAAAATTCACCTTTTGACAATTTAAAGCATGACAGTATCTTCAGCCATGACAGATTTCTCTGATGTTCCAGAAGACTCAAACCCTCCACCCACCCTTGATGTAAATGTGGACCTTGGTTCCCAAAACCCATTGGATGTCCAAACTTCCAAAAAAGCAGGGGTACCTCAGAAAGCCTACGACCTCAGACAGCAAAGAAAGCTTATCGAGGCCATGGAGTCATGCTTGAGGGAAGATTGTGAACAGGCAGTATCGCCGCTATGCAGGCTCATGGTTGGAGCTGCTGAGGATCTGCGACACTCCCAAATGCAAGCTATCCCTCAAGAGAATCCGCACATTGCAGAATAAGCTAGATGACCTTCTCGCACGGTGGAGAGACAGTGAAGGTAACCTCAAATCCATCCAGTCGAGGCTGGGTGACTCAAAGCTCCAAGAGCACATACATTGCTTCAAGGAGTTAAACAAGGAACACAAGGACTACGTTCAGAGACACAAAGACTCCCTCCAGGCCGCACTCCATGATGTGCTAAAGATGGAAGAAATGTCGAGAAAGAGGGCCATATCTGACATAGCCCCTCGATCACACGTTGCCTCCTTCCACTATTATAAGAAAGCCTCCTCCCTTCAAGCCAACTAGATTTCAAGTAGGTTCCAGTGTCTCATGGCAATTCTCAGCCACTAGCTCTTCCAATCCTTCCAGAGCATCCTCCCATCGCAGTAACACATCTAAGGTCTCAAAAGCAGCACGTTATGAATGAGCTGTAGAAGCTCAAATCAAAGCTGCAATAGCAGAGGCAGATCTACATGCAACGACGGAGGTGACACGGCAGAAGGAGGCAATAGCAGCTCAAGCAGCAGAAATGGCCAGCCAACAAGCAGAAATGGCCAAAGCTCAGTCCAGCCAACAGGCAGAAATGGGCAAAACTCAGTCCAGCCAACAGGCACAAAGGGCCAAAGCTCAGGCCCAATTGGAGTTGCTCGAACGACAAAGGGAGATGGCAGCAAAAACAGCACGGGCCACAGCCACATTGGCAGAAGGCGGCCAATGATGCCTCACTCAACTTCAACCTTGGAGAGTTGGAAAAAGAGAGCCCAGATAAATGGGTCAAGGCTACGTGGATAAGCAGTACTCACTACGACACGAGCAGGCGGAACCGGCACAATTAGTTAACAGTCTCCCAAAACCAGGGGATCGAAGGGATGAATCTCAACCACAGGATCTAAACGACAGGATCTAAACGTTGGTCAAAAAATTGACGTCGTAAGACCTAAGACTCAAGATTCCATCCCCCAAAACAGCAAACCTACCCCAATGTCTCACGACCTGCTAGGCAAGCAAATTAGCCCACCAGTAACAACAAAGATTTGTCAACAGGTAGGTATGCAAGCAGCCACAATTGGCATACTCAATCCAAAGGCAAAAGAGTTCCTGCCAGACCCTCAAGGCAACTCTAACGCAGATGTATGGCAAGGCAAATGTGGTACCCATACCTGGCAGCAAGAGAGACTACCTGCATATGTGTTAACGGATCACAACCTCTTCATGAAGTACTCTGAGGAGAACCACGAACCGTCTATGACACATACCTTCGAGCCAGAATGCCATGCCTACGAGGATGCTGCACCAAGGGATGATCTGCCATCACAGAGAGGAAACTGAGAACAGTCACCACAATGGGGAAAGCTGGACTTAGCAGCTAATGGTGTGTATAAATTTAACAACAAGCCAGGCAGAGAATAACTACTGTGGAAGCATGTTCTCACAGGTGCCATTCAACGAGAAAGCTATGTCCTGGTAAAGAACTTAAATTTCTGTTGGCATGTCTGTTGAAATAGTGAAAGACATTTACTTCATCCTTACTAAATGACCCAGGCACCGCACTGAAACAAACGTGGGAAGAGCTTGATCAGAAGTATGGCAATTCCACATTGATGGAATACTCGCTCTTGGAATGACTTGATGGTTTCTCACGTATCAGCATCAATTTTCTATCATTCTTACACAGCTGTGAACAGCCAAAACATGTTCTGACATACCAGGACTTGCTTGCCTTGACCAAAATTGGTCATAATGCAAGAAGCAATCATTACCAAACTACCGAAAGAGATACTGGAACAATGGATTGTTTTGTCTGATGCCTTCTTGGCCACGAACCAAAACAGAGAACCACCCTTTGCCCTTCTTGAAGAATTTGTTGCCCACCAAACAAAGTCCTGCAACAGCCATTGAAACCTCCGCCTCAGAAACAGCTATCTCCAAACTGACAAAGAACACAACCGAAACTCTACACCTTTCAAGAGTATAACGCAAATCGCAAGAGAAAAGAACCTTGCAGATGTACATAAAATGGAGATCGCTACCTCACCTGTTCAGAATATGGGCGAAGACCCGTCAGAGACAACCCAAGATAGACTTCTGAGAAAAGACCAGATTTGTCCATTACATAACTCTCGACACCGCTGAACAGGTGCCAGGCATTTGCAAAGAAACTCCTGCACCTAAGGAAAGCTTTGATAAGGGAGTACAAACTCTGCTACAGGTGTTGCAAGTGTAAGCAACACACGGCCAAAGACTGCACAGCTAAGATGCAATGTTACTTATGCAACAGCAACAAGCACCCAGCTGCTCTGTATCCAAACTCTGAGCCACCACAGCAGACAACTCATAACCCTTCCTCAGCCAAGGAGCCTCAACGTGCTACAGAAGCACACCCGGAGCCAGTGGGGAGTGTCAATTGCATGGCAGTGTGCGACAACACACTATCCCCTCACTCGTGTCATCAGATCTGCTTAGCCAACGTCTACCCTGATGGATGCCCAGAAGACACAGTGAAGATGTATGTAATAGTGGATAATCAGAGCAACGGCTTGCTGGCCAGGTCCACATTCTTTGACTTCTTCGCTGTTCAAAAGGAAAAAGTGCACTTCACAATATCAATGTGCCCCGTACCACGAAACACAGCAGGGAGGAGAACTACTGGACTCTGTATAGAGTCATTAGATGGGAGACCAGGTGACTGCACCCAGATTGCAACACCAGAGGTAGCAAGCAACATACCTCACCCGAAGCACATGGCTCATTATTTTCCCACTCTAGATCCGGAAGCCGAGATTCTGCTCTTGTTGGGAGTAGACGCACCTGACGCTTTCGTTCACAATGAAGTAGTCAAAGGCCCGAAAGGCTCCCCCTTTGCCTTCAAGACCGCACTAGGATGGGGAATCACAGGGATGGTCTGCATCGATCGGCTGCAGGCCCCATCCCAGGCAAATGCCTTAGCAACATCCATTCCAACCGTTTTTCGACACCCTTTGGAACCATTGGAAGCAAGGATACCTGTCCACCCTACAAGACCGCCTTAAATGGAAGACTAAAGAATCGAACCTGGAAGTAGGGAACCTTGTCTTGCTAAAAGAAAAGGATGTGCATCGGAACTCATGGCCCATGGGACTTGTGCATCAAGTCCTACCCAGCTCTGATAGACTAGTCCGCCACGTTGAGATCCAGATAGTGAGGTCACATGATTCTTCCTGTAACCCACAGACTTTCACCAAGAAGCTCCACACCAGACCGATCATCGACCTAATGTTGCTTTGCATCTACCTCATTGCATTGTTTGATGCAATATTACTATTTACTGTTTATCTTAGTTGTTTACTTTAGTTGATAGTTAGTAGATAGGTAGTGGAATTTATAATTCCAGGCGGGGAGTATGCTGGTCAGACAGTATATAGTTAATTGGGAATTAGGACTGTCCCCTTAAGTGAATGCCTCATGGGAAACGTAGTTAATGCATCATGGAAAATGTAGTTCATGTCATGTGGTCACATCTGTAATCCTGATTGGTCACTGAATTGACCTCTAGTTGGGTTGGGGGAAGCCTTTGTTCATTCCTTGCCTGGATCCAGCATGCTGCTGTATTATTATGGGATGAAGATAACCATATTTTCAGACTATGAAGATGACTATACAAAAATTGGACATTAGATGAATCTCAACATAACTGTGACTTATACCTTGAGGATGCCTATTACAATCCAATAAAGAAACTTTGTATGGAAGCCTTTGTAGAGTTTATCTGTTTTTATCTTCAGCCAGAAAGTTAGACAGAACAGAGACCTATTTTTGACGCCAGCCCACTAATGGTGCATATCTATGACAGTAAGTGGTGATTCCTAAAATATCATTGTAGTAAAAGTGAAGCTTTGGCATGGTAAGTTGATTCATTATGTCAATTATTACTGGGAATGTTTCAACCTGGTTCCAAATTGATGGAACGTTTTATGACCTTTCTTATTCTTAAACTTTACTACATAGATAGAATTTTGTATTGGCCAAGTGTGATTGGACACACAAAGAATGTGTCTTCTATACAGCATTATATAGCATTCTATGCAAATTAAATCTGAAACAGTAGGCCCTGGTCATTGGTTTGCACGGGGGGACCTGCAGTGATACAAGGGCGAGAAATTAGAAATACAGGAAGTCCTTGATTTACAACCATTATTGGGATTGGAATTTTGGCCATAGATTGTTGCAGTTGTAAGCCAAGGCATCATATCACCAGAATTGAAGTTTTGACAGGTTTTTTTATAGCAATCGTTAAATAAAGTATGTGGTTAAAAGTCCACATCCACATCCCTGAATAGGATTTTTCTGCTGGAAATTGACAAAAAAACAAACTCCAGACACAAGATGATGAGATGGTGATTGTAAATATGAGCTGTTGCCAAAAACCAAAATGAAATCATATGACTGTGGGAGAGGGGTCGCTTTCCAATGACAGGAAGTGCTTTCCAATCATTTTAACTTCAAATAGATATTAAACGACTAGTCATATCTTGAGGATTATCACTATTCTCAGAAACAAAATTCCATGTTTTAGTATCATAAGAAAGTTACCAAATCTTTACCCAGGGCTCCTGCAAAGCATTTAAAGGCTTAAACTCCTCCCCTTTCATTTTCTTGAACATTTATTAATGCATTTCTCACTGGTGGTGTGGAAGTGACAATTCTCAATAGATTTAAGTACTTATAAATCATTACATTTAATAAAGCCTATACAATACAGGTTGATTGGTTAATGTCATTCCATTTTAAATAAATTCTAGAATAAGGACAAACTTTTCAGTTACCATTCATGAATGTAATATACAGCACATAATTTATTACACAGTGCTAGTAGAGTATCCACTATATTTTAATTTTTTAAAAATGGACTGATTCAGAACAGTTGGGTTTGCCTTTTTTATCAAGTACTTTTGTGTTATAGTTTACATTAGAATCTATCGCCATGGTGTCTGTGATATCAGTTGAAGAGTCCCCGGAGTATTCCACCCATTTTAAAGAACTTAAAAACATAGATTACTTTAAAAAAAATTAAATATGGTAAAATATGTATGAGAAAACCAAGTCTCATTAAGTCTATGCATTCAGAACTTGAGATCTGTCATTTGAACCTGAAAACATTCCTACCCATTGTTCTAGAAGCGCTTTAGGTCTTTCCTAGGCCCATCTATTACATTGTCAGGATTTTATTTAATCTAGGCTCACAAGATAGTTATAGGCCCAGGCTTTGAATCTTTAAGTTCAAAAAGTATTCAGATGGCAACAGGTTGCCATTGTCCTGTGGTTTCCTTAACTCCATTGCAATATTTCTGACCCTGTAGTGCTCCCATGAGCCCACGAAAAGATAAGATTCCTTTAAGCAGCTGTCTAGAGATACATCAAAAACATGCTAGATACCCCTGAAACACATTTTACTTTTTTCAGATCTGAATACTGCTTGCTAATAATGTAAAATAAACTATACATAACTAAAGAGAATAGAATGCAAATGGTTACTGAGATTGTGGATGTTAAACAACAGCTGTTTACATGCCTAAACAGAATATTGTATAATTAAAATAGGTAGCCTTTTAATTGTGACAATTTTCTATGACAGGTGAGTTACCTGTGAGGAATCGGGGAGAGCATCACTGAATTCATTGTTCTCAATTGGTCTGAAGAGTTCTTTTTTCTTTTCCCTGTCCCGCATGTCAGGACTAGCAGCACTAATAAGCATCTTTAGGTTAGCTGTTGGAGTCCATGGATCTGCAAGAGGCCTATCTGTCAGCTTCACAGGTGTAATTGGGCTTCTCTCAGGGGTACAGGTTTTTTGCTTAGACAAATCAATGGGCTCATTTTTCATGGGAGTCTTTGGGGTCATTCTGGGTCGATCAAATATATTTTCCTGTTAGAAAGAAGGCAGCCAATTAACATATAAATATATACAATTCCTGGGTTGTACAATACTTCAGCTTCATACCAAGAATTACCTGCTCAGGAGTCAAGACTATCAATGGCTTCTAGCCAAGATGAACAGACATTGCTTTAGTATCAAGGATAGTGTACCTCTCAGAAAGGATGATACTGTGCTCCTGTTCTTCTCATAGAGGTGTCAATGTCATCTGGATGACTTTCATGGGAACAAATGTGAAATAAGATAGTTCTAACCACATAAGGCTCTTCAAATAGCCTGCCTTGACTTTTATAGGAAGAAAGAGATTACAACTTGGGAAGGTGATAAGAAACTGACTCAAGAACACTTAAGTCACAAAGTTTGGAAATCAAGTTTGGATCAAGTATTCTCAGAACGGTGCTTTTCTTTCTTCATATTGGGAAGGAAGGAAGCTTCAAAGAACCGAATTGGAGCAAACCACCATTTAGAATCTTAGATTTTCTACCTTCTTTTAAAAAAACACTTCCTAGAGGAGTTGTGATGTGCAAGGGTACATCACATAATTTTCAGTCACAAGATGACCCACGACTTACAACCAATTACTTAGTGACTGTTTGAAGTTATAAGGGAATTTATAACCCAGATTTGAAGTTCCAATGGTTGAGTCCCTTCCACAGACAAATGACTGAACTTTGGATACTTGACAACATGGCCACACTTATGACAATTTGCAGCATCCCATGGTCACATGACCACATTTTGCAATGATTTGTAAGCAACACTTCCAGGTTTCAGCAAAACTGCCCCCATAGGGAACAACTGCAGCCATTGCTTTATGACTGTCACAAAAAAGATAGTAAAAAACATGTTATATTATTGTTGTATGAATTATGACTGTATATGACCTTCATACCTGTGTATGAAGGCCTATATTTAATAAGCATGGGACTTTTACAAGCTTGGTCATAAACCAATTTACTGTAATTGAAGTGGTGGGAACCAGAATATTGACAATATTAGTCTTTCTAAAATTAATCCCTTCATATTTGAATAAACAGTAAAGATTCAATGACTGTTTTTTCATAAGCACTGTTATAGGTAACAATTACAAAATATGTGTAGATACCAGCAAATTGTTTTGATAAACTCTCTGATGTAGCAGAGACTCATCCTTGCTGTAATGGCAGTCGTATCAAATCTTGCATTATTTAATGTTATAAAATTGTATATTCAGTTTGATCTTAAGGATGAATAGAATAATCATTTGATTTGCCACATCTTCTGTCCCTCTTTTAAGAACTTGCTTTTTCTTTAAAGGGTACAAATCTTTGGGGAGACATGAATTAGAGGTTCCATTTTTCCTATCCACTTTTTGTGACTCAACTGTTAGCAAGACATCTTAGTTTAGCCTGAGCCTAAGTACTAAATCTTATTTATTAAAAACTCACATTAGTACAATTGGCAATTGCAATACAACAGCCTGCACTTGAGTATTATGTAATTTCTTAGAATGGTGGAACTTTACAAAGGTGAAATGTTGCTGAATTATTCTAAGACATCTAGCTTTGTTGATGGGAACATTGCACAGCAGTCAACAAGCATTTAGACTTGTTTTGCCTGCTTAGTTGGTTAGATCTAGAGATTTATTGTAGATAAGGGAGTGTGCCAAAGGAGTCAAATCTACTTATCTAATCTGAGTTGAACAGAAGCAGTTTGATAAAAAAGCAGATTATGTCTGCATTTTTATATATTTATATTTTTTGTTTTTCCCCTCAGCTTTACAAATAACTTTCTGAGGTAATAGTTCCATCAGATGTTACATATTTTTAAGTACAACTTAAAATGAGTGGCTTATCCTTCTTCTTGAAATTTAAAACTATTTGTAATTTATATTTTATCACAAACACACACACTTTGCCTATGTTAAATTGCATATCAAAAAATGTAGTTGTAAAATTAAAATAATTACTTTCTTTGGTGAAAAGCAACTTCAAGTACCAAAACAGAAAAAAACAGCTATGCATTCATGTTTCAAAACACTACTAAATCAATTGATCGGATTCAAAAAAGCTACTAATTAAAATTCTTGTTTATCAGGAGAGCACCAGGAAGCCTTCATCTGTGGTTCGTTACATTTTACATATAAATTTGGATTTCAACTTAATTTTTTTCAGACAAGCCAGAATCAATTTTCAAGTCTTTTGTTACACAGTGCTCTTCCACACACAGTTGGTTCCAATATTTTCAAATAAGCAGCACAGCAACAAAATAATTATAAAAACAAGGAGGAATGTTGAGTAAGTTTATTGAACTTAACAATTGTATAACTCATAATGCTGAACATATTACTGGGCACAATTTAGAATCTATTAGTGAAACATAATTCAAAAACAACAAATTAAAGATTGTATGATTAATGGTTGCAAAATTCAAAAACAGTTATAGAGATGACGCAGTAGGAATTTCAATAGACAAGTAGTACATTCATCTTAAATATTATATTTAGAAAGAACTGGTATGCTTCATTGCAATATATTACTCCCATTATGTTTGCTAAGATGACTAGCTCCTTTTCTCTAAAATACCAATAGCAGGTAGATTTATATACCTCTTTACAGTGCTTTACAGCTCTCTCTAAGCGGTTTACATAGTTAGCATATTGCCCCCAACAATTTTGGGTCCTCATTTTACCCACCTCAGAAGAATGGAAGGCTGAGTTAATCTTGAGCTTGGAGAGATTTGAACTACAAGACTATAGACAGCAGAAGTAACTGTGCCAAGCCTAGAAACTGTGCCAAGGCTCATAATGGTAAATGGTAAAAATGCAATGAACAAAGCAGATCTTCCATATGTTGTAGGAATGTTGTAACATTCAACAATTTTAGAAATTATTTTATGGTAGAATAAAATAAATGTTGATAATTGTAATATCCACATTTTATAAATTTCACCAAATAACACTTTCCTTTGAAATATGCCACGCTGACTCTATATAATATATAACAGCTGCAAGAATTATTTTATTTTATTTTTTTAATTTATTTATTTAGTTGCCCATGGCAACTTGAGGTGGCTTACAGAATGTAAAACCATATTTAAAATAAAAAACAATAAAAATTAACAAAAGAATCAAATAAATTAATAAAGTACAATAGAACAAAATCTGGAAATAAATCAATCAATCACCCCCAACTCCCACTCCCCGATGACAGCAGATCACATGAGCCGTTTGATGGGCTCCATCCCACTCTGGATTCCCCAGGCCCGCTGGTAGAACCAGGTCTTTGATGCCTTCCAGAAGAGTTTTAGAGAGGAGTGCATTCTAATCTCTGGGGGAATGATGTTCCAGAGAGGGAGCCATCACGGAGAAGGCCCTTCTTCTGGGTCCCATCAGGTATATCTCCCTCAGGGATGGGACCCGCAGCATTCCATCTCCCCATTCTAATGGGTCAGGTAGATTTAACCGGCAAGAGACGTTCCCGTGTTGCAATAATCAAGACGGTCCCAAGCCGTTAAGGGCTTTAAAGATGACAACCAGCACATTGAATTGCACCTGGAAGCAAATCGGCAACCAATGCAACTGGTGCAGGAGAGGTAAAACATATGCACACTGGGATCTGCACAAAACTATGCAGCCGCTGCATTTTGCACCAACTGGAGCTTCCAGATGTTCAAGGGCAGCCCCATGTAGGCCGTGTTGCAATAATCAAGATGGGAAGTGACTAGGGCATGAGTGACTGTGAGTAGGGATCATTGGTCCAGGAAAGGGCATAACTTCGAGCAAGAGTCATGAATCCAGGAAAACCCCTAGATTACGCACAGGGTCTGTTTGGGGTAGTGCCGCCCCATCCAAGACCAAAGGTGGCAATTCTCCCTGAGCCAATGAACCCCAAACACAGAGCCACCGGTCTTGCAAGGGTTTAGTTTCAACCCGTTGTTCCCCATCCAACCCCTAACAGTCTCCAGGTACTGCGAGAGGGAGAACACAGGAACACTTAACTCATCACAGGCTGAGAGATACAGGTGAGTATCATCAGCATATTGGTGATATCTCAGTCCATGGTGACAGATGATCTCACCCAGAGGCTTCATATAAATGTTGAACAGGAGTGGAAAGAGTACTGAGTCCTGCAGAACCCCGTAAAACAGTGGGTGAGGGCTGGATCTCTCCCCTCCTATCAACACTGAGAGTGGCCGCAGAGGAAGGAAGTGACCCAAGGACAGCACAAGGCCTCCCACTCCCATCCCCTGAAGCCACCCCAGGAGAATCCCATGGTTAATGGTATCAAAAGCTGCTGAGGGATCAAGTAGAGCAAGGATGGATGCACTACCCCCATCCCACTCTCGCCAGAGATTATCCAAAAGTGTGACCAATTCCATTTCTGTCCCAAATCCAGGCCTGAATCCTGACTGGTAGGGGCCGAGACAATCTGTTTCATCCAGAAACCTCTGGAGCTGCTCTGCGACCACCTTCTTAACAGCCTTCCCCAAAAAGGGAAGATTGGAGACAGGTCGGAAATTATCCAAGCGGGTAGAGTCCAGCGATGGCTTTTTAAGAGGGCGGACCGCAGCATCTTTAAAGTGCTGGGACACTGTCCCCTCCTGAAGGGAAGCATTAATCACTGCCAGAGTCCACCCACCTGTCACTTCCTGGGAAGCTTTCACAAGCCAGGAGAGACAAGGGTCTAAAACACAGATGCTTGTGTGCATACTCCCTAGGATCCTGTCCACTTCCTCAGGAGCAATAGGGTCAAACCGTTCTCAGATAACAGGGCAAGAACCTACCTCAGGAGCTTCCACCAGACCAGCAACCACCCTGGTATCTAACTGGGAATGAAGTTGAGTGATTTTGTCTTCCAGAAAATCTGCAAATTCCTCAGCGCGCCCCTTCAATCTCTTCCTTCCCCAGGAGGAGATGGCCCACCTTAAAGAGGGTTGCTGGGTGATTATCTGCAGACGCAATTAGTGTACAGAAGTATTTACAGTTCGTCACACAAATTGCCATGAGGTAAGCCTTAGTAGCAGCTCTTACCCGTGTTTGAGTTCATCTCCTATCTTCCACCAGCGGCGCTCTAGACATCTCATACATTTCATCCTTCTCAGTTCCTCTGTATACCATGGGGCACAGAGAGGTCTACGGGTGAGGAGAGGTCGCAAAGGTGCAATCCTATCCAGAGCCTCAGTCACATTCCTGTTCCAAGCAGTGACTATGAGTTTGGCTGGACTGCACAGTAGATCTACAGTTATAACCCCCAGCTCCTTCTGGAACCCATCTGGGTCCATTAGTCGATGGGGCGGACTAATCTAATAGGTCCTGCCTCCCCACGGGTGTGTGTGTGTGTGCAGCTTTTGAGAA
>JANHFN010005866.1:155810-169995 GCA_032468175.1 Toxicocalamus goodenoughensis | reverse complement strand
TTAACTGCTGTTCACCGCCCCGAGTCCTTAGGGAGAGGGGCGGTATATAAATGCAATAAAATAAATAAATAAATAAAATAAAATAGGATACTGTATATAAGCTTAAATTCGATCAAACTTCTGAATGTTCTGGATTTACATTTAAATTTGCCATTGCTGCATATTTTCCAAGTTTGATTTTCCAATCTTATATTGTTTTTGCAAAGTGTTTCTTTTCCAATATTGAGCTGAATTTATCCTTCTGCAAGATACACTTAACATTTTAATAAAGTGTTATTTATTTACTTTAGAAATATTCCTAGTAGAAAAAAAACCCTGAAGTTTCATTTCATATAATAAAATGTTTCCTTTGTATCATAGCATTTTGAGCACTTTTATGATTATTAATGGAGTTATGTACCATTGTACCATTTCTAAAATATTTTATACTAGATTTCTCTTAAATTATAGCAAGGAGTAAATTTACTGAATTTTGTTGTTTGTTAATGTTTCTTAACAATTTTACATTCAGTTCATAATTTTGATTTGACCTCTCAGCCATGATTTAACAGTTCTTTCTCTCTAATTGTGTTTGTGTGTGTGTATGTGTGTACTAGTAGGTAACCTTGGCCTCCTTTTTAAATATTGATTTTTTTTCTTCCAGATGATTTTTAATTGGAGTTTTTACATAAGTCAATTCCAGTGATTCTTAATTAATGAATAATGAATGAAAATGTTCAAATATCAGATCTTTTAAAACTTTAAATAAAAAAATTATTCTGCTATATTTTGATTTTCCAATCATATTCTTTGCAAAGTGTTTCTTTTCCAATGCTGTGCCGAATTTGCCCTTGTGATGCATTAAAATACAAGATACATTTAAAATTTTTAATAAAGTGTTATTTATATACTTTAGAAATATTATTCTGGTATATTCTGCTATATATTTTGATGTTAGCTTATTCAATGTTGCATATTTAAACATTGTCAGTATATTTAATATATTCTATTCTATTTTTATTTTTAATGTAGTTTTTAGTGGTATGAAAAGGTTTTAATGTTGGGAAAATTCAAGATGATTACAAATAGAAAGCAGCCTATGCTTGAAGAATAATGATTGCATTTCATCATTTGGAAGATGATGAAGAGGACAACTTAATTGTGGAATGAATTAATGAATTATTCAGTGATCAAAAAGTAAGCTTATGACCAATCCTCTCATCACTTTTTTGCAGGAAACAGCATCGTTGTTTAAAGAACTTATTTTCATGTCTTCTTTACCATCTTGCAAAGATGCTTATTATTTTTGAGGTGCAATCATCTTTCATGCAATGTGGTAGAGGCAGCTTTAATTTGATGGCTTGGGCAGTGCTATTTTGCATCTTCTGACAGCAAACATCCCATGGGGATAATTTAGGATGCCTTAGTGCGAACCTTGCAATGAGTCAGGGGCACCTATCTTCTCACTTGTCCTTGATGGCTGGTTTCCTGCTCTAGGAACTGGAGACGAATTTAGGCCAAACTATCTATGCATTTCTTTAAAAAGGTGAAATTTATGGATTGAGGGAAGAGAGAAGGAGATGATGGACACACCGCAGGGAAGTGAAGGCTAAGCGAAGTGGTTGCTGCTCCAGGCTGGCACGGGTAGAACTGGTATGATTGCTATCTTATATAAAGTTCTTCCAAGTGACCAAAATCATTAGGAGAGATAGCCATTTGTTCAAAAGAACAGGAATAGCTCTTTGGTTAGCTTTTAGTCACAATGCTTGCTTTTCAATGAGGCATTGATACAAAATAAATGGGGCAAGAGGAAAAGCAGGACTGAAACCATCCATCTCCTCCCTCCCAATTGGGGAAAAGTACTAGTGAGGAAATGTGTCTTCTGCCTTTGTTTCTCTGGGCTGATCATTTATTTTTCTTTTTTCCATGTTTTCCTTAAAAATAGATTGAAAGAAGAATTGGGACTGTGCACGGCATCTCTGGGAAGAATATTCGTCTCTTGATCTTCTGTATCTTTTAAGGAAACATGCATCAATATATAAAGACAACAATATTCCCACATCAAATGTAATAAAAAAATCAAGCCTTATACTTCAAATAAATAATCACTCTGAAAGGCCCTAAGTAGGAAATCCTCAGTTTCCCCAGTCTATCCCACCACATGCTCAGGAGATCAAATGGTAATTGTTTTTGTTGGCAGAAAGTAGGAAAAAGAATGCTAATGAAGTCACCAATTGCTGCCCTGAATTATAGTGTATGAAAAGCACTCACAATGTAAGGACACTCACAGTGTCCTGCCACGTTGCTGAGGTGCAGTAAAGCCCAGCCATGGGTGTTGTGCCATTTATGCCAATGTATTTTTCTGCTAAGGATAGAAAGAAAGCATGTGAGAGTAGTGGTTATGATAGTTAGCCAGTAATAGTCTCTCTAAGCCTAATGCTGATCGGGCATTCCTTCAATTCAAGCAGCATCTGGCCGGCTTTGAATTGCTCTGCTTCAAAACCAGCATGCTCTGCTTTGGTGCCAGCCCCAGTTCACAACCCTAGGGCACTTTGACCAATGGCCCCATCTCTCACCAATACAAAGATTATCCTTTTTAGAATGATTTGGAAAGAGAGGTGGTGTTGGTGCCCCCTAAGCATTGGTAACCTAGATCGATTCCTATTTGTCCTTCCCCTAAAGCCAGCCCTGTTCTGCTTTCAACAGATCAGGGCAGCAGATTGTGTTCCTCTCCTCCATTGTAATCTGTAATACTTCCATTTCTTGTGAAGCAGCTGAATTGATCAGGTATTACAAAATTACCAACCCTAGCCAATCCATTTTTCCATTCTTGACAGAGCAGATGGATTGAATGTTCACCCCTGCGATCTGAGTATTTCTGGCTAGTAACTTTGAGTAAACAATTGATTTCGTTGAGCAGTAATTAAACAACTGCGATGTGATAATAATTAACACAGCTGTGCTACTAAATAAAATATTGCACTTTAGAGTTTTTTTGAGCAGCATGTGATTACACTGAATATAAATCTAACACTGAAATAAGGAAATTGTTAGCATGACTAATGAAAAGCATAGAACATAAGTTTTGGGTTGGCAAAAACAAGTGGAGATACTTGTTAGCAAAGCAAGTCAGCATATGTGTTATTATATATGTGTGTGTGTGTGTGTGTGTGTGTATGTATATAAAACATTTATTCATTTAGCTAATTTACATTTGTTTATCTAATTTATATTGCCATCCATCTAACAAGAAAGTGACTCTGGGCAGTGTACATCAAAATTAAAGCAATAAATACCTAGAATGTCCTTCAACCACTTCTGGATTGCACCAAATATCCCCTTAAATTTGACATGTTATTAATTTGTCTGTCATGGATTTTATTACATATATGTGTGAATTTTTAACTTACAGCTAGAGTTGTAAACTTTGATTGTCTATTATAATGTATCCATTGTATCAGGATATCAGTCTGTTTTTTTATACACATAAGTTAACATTTTGCATGGCTTTCTAAGAAATACTTAAGGTTTGCAAAATTGTTTCAAAATATATCCTAACAGATGTCCAAAAGAAATATAGATTTCCCTCCCCTCCCCCTACTTCCCCCTACCGGTCCTTCAGAAGCTTAAGTCAATGTCCATAATACTGGTCTTCTAATTTTCCTAGAGGTAGCCTAATTGTGGCTGCCTCAACTCTAACCATTAAAAAAAAAGAAAATAAATTAACTAAAGCACCATGAAAAAGCTTTAGTCTAATATGTGCATTCTAAAAATAGCTTAACTAATGAACACATATAAAGGGTATTAAGCATAGATGCCAGTTTAGGATTATTTTACACCATTTGTCCTTCATGGAAAAAAAAGGTCCAAGTGTTACAGTTTTCTACTTTATTGTGATTTCCTTTTTCCCACTTGTCCCTTATTTTATTTTATTTTATAAAATAAAATATTTTGTAGCATTATATTGTAGACTTCCTGGATGTGGGGGACCATAGGCTTCGACTGAACCCTGGCAAGACCGAGTGGCTTTGGGTATATGGCCCCCCGAGATCTGGGACTTTG
Organism: Toxicocalamus goodenoughensis; assembly: GCA_032468175.1. Lineage (NCBI taxonomy): Eukaryota > Metazoa > Chordata > Lepidosauria > Squamata > Elapidae > Toxicocalamus > Toxicocalamus goodenoughensis. The sequence goes on along the minus strand of JANHFN010005866.1, from coordinate 165,954 downwards.
TCATCTTTGACTCTGGAAGATAGATTTGGTCCATAACTTTGGATTGGCAGTTCCAGCTAGGATAGCCTTTCCACAACTTTGGGTTGTGTGCCAGTTGTGGCCCTTCCTAAATTAGGAATTCCTCCATTCAGTCATCCAGGGCCTAGTCATCTCATGGTTGGATTATTGTAATGCCCTCTACGTGGGGCTTTCCTTGAAGATCATTCAGAAGCTACAGCTGGGGCAGAGTGTGGCAGCACAGGCAGTTCTTTGGGTCTGAAGAATGCCTCCTGTAACATCATTGTTCCGCAAGCTGCATTGGCTGCCAAGTGTGCTATCAGATGAAGTTCAAGGTGCGGGTAATCACCCTTAAAGCCTTTCAAAGCATGGGTCCAGGCCAGAGGTGGTATTCAGCAGGTTCTGACTAGTTCTGGAGAACTGGTAGTGGAAATTTTGAGTAGTTTGGAGAACCGGTAAATACCACCTCTGACTGGAGATTTTACCGTATCCTTCTCCTGCCACTTCCACCAAGCCACGCCCACAGAACCGGTAGTAAATTTTTTTGAATCCCACCACTGGTCTAGGCTACTTGAGGGACCATCTTGTCACAGTGGAGATGAGTATCAAATAATCCCACCTGCCCCCAACCTGCCCCCAACCTTCCCATCTGTAATTAGATTTTTATATATAATTGCTGCCCAGAATTACTCTGTGGTAAGATGAGAGACCAATAAATTTTATTAAACAAAACATTCATTCATTCATTCATTCATTCATTCATTCAGACTGCAATGGGCAGATGGGTTTAAAGAGAATAGAATATCATAAATTAATCCCATAGTTGTTACTCAACTTCCCTTTCCTAACTAACATTTTCTAAAATGTATTCTTTATCACTCATGATTTTTGCATAAAGGTTAATATGTAGGAAACTGCCATTTTCCAGTATTGCACCTGAGTGCTTAAATGTACAGTATGGTTGTAGACTCAATTTTGGAATTAATGAAAACCTCACATATCATTGATGAAAGACAATCTGGGAAAGAGCAAGAATTTTACCTTCAGATTTGGTTCCAAGAATTTCCAACAATGTTGTTACTATGTCAGTGGATATTACATTTAGATAGGGGAGGGATTGACACAAAAATATATTTCATTTCAAGTTTGAAAGAAAAGGTTAAATTTTGGAAAGTTCTGCTAAATCAGTGGAAACTGAGTGACATTTAGTAGAAGAAAACATGAACTGTTTTAGGTGTTCTATGTTTTATCAAAGAAAAATTTAAAATGACTTTTATTATTTTGGTTATGGGAAATCTTGGGAAGTCAGACCCAGTTTATTGAGTTATGGTAATTCAGAAAACTATTACATTGCAAAAAAGAAACAAAATCTCATTCTTTCCTGCCATCTTGTGGCCACCCTAATTTTTTGCAGCCCAGATATGGTAGCCTTAGCCCTAGCCTTCTTTAAATCAAAGCAATAGTATAGAAACACATTAATGGAAAGAAATAGGAAGCTAGAGATTACTACTTGGCTAAGACTGTTTTGAAATCTCAGATTAATTTCCCTTTGCAATGCAGGAGACATCCTGGGAGAAAATACAAAATACCAGTCAATCCTTGAATTCGTTACTTTAAACATACTTTTAAAAACAACCCTATGATTAATCCTAATTTTGCACAAAATCAGGAACATGAACCGTCTCTTTCCAGACTAGTATATAGGGTCACCTGCCCTGAAGATTTGCCATACTTTTTTGGAGTGGTCAATAAGAGCCTTGGTGGCAAATTCAGTACTAGTTAAAATGATCTGATTCTGGCTTCTCAGGAGAAGTTGGTTGCTCTTTGTATGTTGGACCCACAAACTATGGTTCGTGATTGTAAAACCACAGTTGAGAGAGCCCAAGGCACTCACTTTCAAGCATGCTGTTAATAGTCATGCTTTTGTTGTGTGAATCATCTTCAGCATTGTGTACTATTCACCTGTTCCAGGATCCAGAATCATAGGATATGCTAGGTCTTCACTCAGTCTTCATGCAGTCTTCTCACTCTCAGGTCATCTCACTTATGCATGAGACGCTTATGAGACAAGAATATGTACCACTTTACAAACTATAGTTGGTAAGAGAATCCAGGGAAATTAGAGATCACACCATCTTTTAGCAATGGCTGCATGAAGCAGATTTGCTTCAGCAGTTGACAACCTACTGGACCTAATGTTGATTTGCATCTGTCAAAAAATATTTGTCATACAACAGAACTATTTTTGATACTTTGGATGGTATATCACATGTTCTTTACTCATGTTATTATCTGAGTGCACCAAATATCTTGGTTTCTTTAGGGATTTCTGATTGCTGTCTTCAGGGAGAATTGTCTTCTCTACGAGAGGTTTTTTTTATACGTCTGTAAAATTAGAACTTTGCCTTTGCAATCTCACCCCAAACTTTTTCTTAGACTGTTTCTAATTTTGCAAGAATGAGTTCATTGTTTTTCAACCTTAGCAACATTAAAATGTGTAGACTTCCATTCACATCTGCATGATGCCTGGGTGGTTCTGGGAGTTGAAGTCCACATGCCTTAAAGTTGCCAAGGTTTGAAAAACTCTGATTAGAGGGCCAAAGTCTTCCACTTCTATCCTACAGGGAAATCTTGTTTGTCTATCCCAGCTTTTAATGTACGAAGATGACATATATCAGCAACAGCATTATTTTCCAGTTTTTGTGAAAAAAATAAAATTTAAATTCTAGGTGTCACAGGAAGATGTTGATGGATTGTGTGTGTGTATGTGTAGGTGTGTAGGAATGATAAACTGAAGCTACTCCTTGTGTGGAATGAAAATCCTAAATAGCTAGAAGTCAGATAACTAAGAATGAAGACTGAAAAAGCAATAAGCAGGGAGAGTTGCAGGGAAGAAAGAAGGCAATAGTTTAATGAACCTGCAACTGAAGTCATACTCAATGAAGATAACTCAACAATGCTTATAGAAATATACATATTTCTATAAGCTACAGAAGAGGCCATTCATTTCCCCAAATTATAGCTATCAAGCTCAGTTGTAAACTGTTGGAATAGAGAGAATGATTGAGACACAAAATGTTACACTTAACGGGAGACTTTGGTCATCTATTTGTTTGTGTTAATGATCTTCAAAGTACATATCTCCATATCTTCTGTTCAATAAATTTCTGCTAAATTGTGTATGATAGCATCCTGATCCTATTCCAGTCAATTGATGCTGCAAATACAGCACATTTGAATTATGGGTTTGTCTAAAAAGAACAAATGTTCTTGTTTTAAGGATACAAATTTGCTAATAAAGAGGACATTTAAATTCCTTGATTTTGACACTGGATGTATAATTATTACTCTATTTTCATAATCTTCCTAAACTAACATGCATACTCCCAAAACCCCACAACTGTTTTCCTAGCCAAATGCTTTTAAACTTCATGGAAGATGGCAAAAGCATATGGAAAGTCTGTCTTTTATTAATGCTATTAGGAGTCATTGCACTAGTGAAACATTTAAAGCAACAATAAAGAAAAAACAGGTTTACTTACATTCCAGATAATTTGGAATATATTTTGATATTAATTAATAATCACAACCTACAATTCATGCATTGGCATAGATGTTCTCAGCAACAGCATCTGCAGGTACTTATTTTTTTTGGTCCAAAATAGAAAACAGTGTAGTAACCTTGTTCCAGAAGCTCCACCCCACAATTGCAATTCTTTTAAAGTAGAAAAGATTGAGGATTGCATGGTGATGGTGCTTCTTTTACTGTGCTGCAGAAGCTGCTGCCTCACACTTTGCATTAAAATGCGATTTGTTGATTATTTCACAATGACTGGATACACATCCACTGGTAAACCATAAATTTACTTACAAGCCACAATGGTTGGGTTTGCTCAGTCAAAACCAGCTCACAGCTTAGGTCTTAGAGTGATGTGTGAATGCAGCTTATCTAATTTGGTTTTTGTAGGGCCAGATTGTATGGCTAGATCAAATCTTGATATGACCAAGCGAAAAGGATATCATTTTAAATGATAACCTTTTGATTCAAAGCTGTTTAAATAGAACTTTGTGTTTTATAATACATTGTGGTAAGGTTTTAATTTAATAGGATAAGTATAGAATGACTATGAAAAAGTTAATAGCTGCAAAGCATCGGTGACCTGTGAGTTTAATTAAATTCTTTATATCACTGTAATATTAAGAAGAAGAAACATTTAGTGAGTCTCATTCAGGGGTGTGATTCTACCGGTTTGGACCAGTTTGGATGAACCGGATGTTAAAGTTACATCGCCGAACTGGTATTTCAACTGATCAGCTGGCCCCACCCCTCCAGGGAGTCTCCATGCAGCCCATTTTCGATGGAGGTAAGTGCAGGGTCAGCGCAGAGGCTCTGGGAGGGGGAAAATGGGCCTTCCAGAGGTCCGGAAATGGGCCTGTTTCTGGCTTCTGGAGAGTCTGCATAGCCCAGGGGAGGCTGTTTTTGCCTTCCCAGAGGTCCGGGGAAGGCCTCTGGACCCTTGGGAGGGCAAAAAAACAGCCCTCCCGCAAGTACCAGAAGTTCAGAAATGGTCCAGTTTCCCGCTTCTGGTGGGCCTGCAGAGCCCAGAAAAGGTTTTTGCCCTCCCAGAGGCCTGGGGGAAGCGGCCTCCCCCAGGCTCTGGAGGCCTACCGGAAGCCAGAAACAGGAAGTTCTGGTAGGCCACATCCACCATGGCCACTCCCACCCAGCAACCAGGCAGCAAATCTAGGTGCTGGGATTTTTGAATTCCACCCCTGGTCTCGTTATAATATTAAAAGTGTGATGCCATATATTTTCTGTGTATATAAAAGGAGTTGTCATGCCCTTGATGGAGACTAACTGAGGGAGAGGAGGAACAGCTGACAGGGAGTGGAAGTGTGGCTTCAGAGGTTGTTGAGGAGGTTGGGGAAGGGCAAAGGAGGACCCAGGCCCATCCCCTATCCATCCTAGGGTACATAGGGAGGAGAGGATAAGGGAGAGACATGGTCTCGGGAGGAAAGGGCCTTGATCTTCATGGGCTGCAAGTGTGACAACTGAACAAGAGTTTGGACCTGCGTACTGGCAAACACTGGAAACAAATTGTGTAAATATCTAATTTATAGTTCCTCTCTGAGTTTGGCGTCCTTCCCAGTGTGTTATCTGTGGACATCAGCCCTTATCTTGCCTGGTTTATGTTGCTTTTTTACTACTTCGTGTAACTGTCAGTTTTTTTGTCTTCCATCAAAGATATTCAGAGCTTGGAAGCAAAGTGAAGGAATAAAAGGGGCTTCACCTGTTTTCTGTGATTGTGTTTGTTTTGTATCCCACCCTGGGTCATCACACATTATGCTACACTGGCAAGATTATCCCACCAGTAATTTTGCCAGTGCATTTTATACCAGCTACAATTTCTTGATTATATCCAAAGGCAGCGCACAACTGTATTCCAGTAGAGAAACACGTTCTGTTGTTTTTGTATGTTCAGAGCTTTACATAAGTCTAAGTGTTATTGCTATTGCTGTGACATGCTGCCAATGTAAATGTCTTCCAGTGACTTGGTGCTTTGAGATTGGTTAAGTATGACATGGGAGAAGCAAAATACTAATTGAATTCACTAGCAACAAAGGTTGGAGACCAGGCTAGGTGCATTTAGCACTTTGTGTCTGCTCTATTCTGTTTAATGAGAGATTTGGCCTGAACATATTTCATGTTGAGTAGAAGACGGTGGAGAGAAGCCCAAGCATGAGATTTTAGATACCTTTTCCCATGTGGATTGAATATCATCTGTCATAGCCAGCATGACAAGATTAAGGGGAAAAAAGGATAGTTTGATCCAGTAGTTGAACATGGTCACCCATACTTTAACTTCCACTTTCATGAGGCCTGTCTCCAAACTCTAGAATAGCATTAGACACACATTTTTGGGATCGGAAGAGTCAATCTTAGAAATTTGAATTTAACAAGTTCTAATGGATACAAAATTGAAGAAAGGGCCACCTCGGGTGCCTTTGATCGCTGAAGGGATATAGTGGTCATCTCTTGTCTTGAGGAATTTGACAATGGCAGATGAGATACAGATGAATATTTCCTTTAAATTAGCCAGTTGATCAATTAATTCCCATATACTTTTACCTTCTGGATTGGAGTTCATATATTCCTAACTCAAGGCCTGGGGGCCAGATCTGGCTCACGGATGCTTAGATCTGGCCCACATGGCTGCCCTGGAAACAGTGAAGGACTGGCCTACAGTGCCTCTGTCAGCAAAAACGGAGCCCTCAGTCCTCCTGAACTCCGTTTTTGCTGGCAGAAGGTTGCAGGAGGCCGTTGCAGCCAAAAATGGAGCTCGGGAGCCCATTGTCACTAGCAGAGCACAGGGCACAGAGCACAGGTGCCCCCAACACGAGTGACCTTGTGCTGGCCTTGCCACGGACATCCCAGGCCCCCAAGGTCAAACACAACCCTGATGCGGCCCTCAATGAAAACGAGTTTGACACTCCTGCTTTAGAGAGAGCTTACGATAAATGCACTTCCTTGTCAAAACCTCCATGCTTATTGTCAATGGATGTCAGGTTTTCAATCAGACTGGTAAAAGGATACTGGTTATGTCTAAATATAGCATATTGGCAAAGCTTTGCAGTTCTGGTTCTATAAATACATACATAATGCTATCAAGATGCATAATCATTACCAGCAGGCATTTTTATGTTTCTTTAGAGACTGCTTTGTAGGCAAACAAAATATACAAATGTATTGCATTTGAAACTAAAAACTAACATCAGCACAAAAGAGATTGAGAAAGAGGAGAGGGGAAATATTTTTCCAAAATATAAATAAATGTCCTTTAATGCCTCCAACTTGGCCCCACTGTGCAATAATTCTCAGTTGGAGATAAAACTTATTCAAAAATAGTCTTCAAAAGAAAGCAATACAGTCCGAACTTAATGAGCAGATAGAGGTGAAATAAAAAACCAAAACAAACCACAATGATGAAATTACCACAACGGACCAGGATAAGTACGGTAATTACCAAATTCAAAGAGATAACATGGCACAGTCTGTTGGAAGGACGCCAATCAAGATAACTTCTTCCCAAAATAACACATGCTTTGCTTCTGGCAATGCTGTTTTGTAATCGACTCTCTTATATACTAGTCTCCCCAGCTGCAACCGATGAGGAGGATCATGGCCGCTTCCTCTCTCATAAGCCAAGTTGTTTCCTTCTCCGTTCCTCCCTGTGTGTCCCAGGATGCAGAGGGGATGGGCCTGGTTCTTCCTCTGACTGCCCAGCCGGCACCTACCCTTCCCCAGCCTCCTCCACAACCTCCAAAGCTACGCCTCCACTCCCTGTCGGCTGTTCCTCCTCTCCCTCAGAGTCCAATTCTACCAAGGGCATGACAGGATTTTTCCACCCACAATATGGCTTGAAAACAACTAAGATGTACATGTTTTGCCTTTATAGGATGAATCTTACTGTACCTCAGGGCAGTCTGTGTGCCGTGGTGGGGCAAGTGGGGGCTGGGAAATCCTCCCTGCTCTCAGCATTACTTGGCGAACTGCAGAGGATTGAAGGTTCTGTAGTAATAAAGGTAAAAGCACTTTGAAACAGAATTTATTCAAGGTGTGGTCAGCCTTCCCCAACCCAAGCACTATCAGAATAGGTGGACTTCAACTCCCAGAATTCTCAGCAATGGACTCATTGGCTTGGGAACTCTGGGAACTGTGGACCACTTTGGAAGGTCAACCAGACGGGGGAAATCCGCTTTAGGGTTTGGTTTATTTGAGTGTGTGTGTGTGTGTGTGTGTGTGTGTGTGTGTTGTAATTCTAGGGCAGGGGTCAGCAACCTTAAACACTCACAGAGCAGTGGTGGGATTCAAAATTTTTTTACTACCGGTTCTGTGGGCATAGCTCGGTGGCTGTGGACTTGGGTGTAGCTTGGTGGGTGTAGTTTGGTGGGCATGACAGGGGAGGGTTACTGCAAAATCCCCATTCCCTGCCCCACCCCACTAACCTGCTTTCCAGTTCTGTTCTCCTGTGCAGGGCAACCAAAGAAGACCCAGCCAATTAGCTGGGACTTGGGAGGCAGAGAATCGATGGGGTTGGCAGGGCCAGTCAGAGGTAGGATTGGCCGGTTCTCTGAACTACTCATAATTTCTGCTTCCGGTTCTCCAGAACTGGTCAGAACCTGCTGAATACCCACCTCTGTCCAATTGGAAACTGCCCATTCAATTCTGGAGCTGACCGGAAACCTGGTTCCCCCAACATAGAGTCCCCTCCTAGTGCAGCATCCTTTTTTCTGTACCTGTCCTAACCAAAGTATTGCAGCACAAGGGTAATTTTTGAGGAAAAAACAACAACAGAATAACAGAGTTGGAAGGGACCTTGGAGGTCTTCTAGTCCAACCCCTATACCAGGGGGTGTAAAGCTCAAGGCCTGGACCGCCTCCTGCAGCACTGATGGCCAAAACAGGACATGGGCCCCCCCGTTTTTGGCCTGGATGACCAAAAGCCCAATCAATTGTGGAGCCAACCAGAAAACCCACCCCTTGCCATAGAGTCTCCTCATGGCATGCCATGCTTGCCCCCCCCCCACACTAACTGGAAGCTCCTCTCAAAATTGTGGTGCCAAACAGGGACAGGGAGACACAGCAGAGAGATGAAAGGGCCACATGCTGCTCCAGAGCCGCAGGTTGCCAACTGCTGTTCTAGTGTTTCACGTCATGGTTTTAGTAGTTTGAGTCACTTCAGTGGTGAGCTTTCCATTGGGGGACCCACCACTTTCAAAACTGGGCTTTTTGGGGTGGCCTTAAGAAGTTGGAACTCAAGAATGGTTTGGTAGGACCTCTTTTTAGGAAATGGAGAAACTTTGGTTTCAGCAGATGGAAGTTGACCTCCATCTCTCTTTCTCTCTCTCTCTCTCCTTACCAAAATCTTCTTTCTGGTTCTGGTGACAATTTGGTGAGCTTCACTGCATTTCTTTTTACAGGGCACCACAGCGTTTGTTCCCCAGACATCCTGGATACAAAATGCTTCCGTGGAAGACAATGTCGTATTTGGGGAAAAAATGGAGAGGACGTGGTACAACCAGGTGGTCAAAGCCTGCGCCCTGCAGCCTGACATAGACGGTTTTCCAGCAGGAAGCCAGACAGAAATTGGAGAGAAGGTTCTTGGATCATTGCTATATTATTTATCTAGCTAAAAAGAATAAGGAATATACATTTGGTTGGGTAGAAGGTGGTAGTGTTGGTTGTTGTCGTCTCCCTCCTTTTCCTCCTCCTCCTCCTCCTCCTCCTTCCCCCCAGTGAAATAAAGGAACTACCCTAACGGTGGAGTTGTCACTGATAGAATTCTGTTTTGCAGAATTCCAGGTTCTTCACAGGACAATCAAAACTGCTGTTTATTTTAAATAAACCTTGGAGATCTTTTCCCAATCATTGTAGATTGGGGAAGAGGACCTGGGACCCTCCAAAGGTTGCTAATTCTGTCCCCAGAAACTTTAGCTCCCATGATCTATAGCAGGGGCCTTCAAACTGGACAGCTTTAAGACTCGTGGACTTCAACACCCAGAATTCCTCCTCTTCCAGTCATGTTAACTCAGGAATTCTGGGAGTTGAAATCCACAAGTCTTAACTTGCCAGGTTGGAAGACCCCTTGATCTATAGTGAGAGGGATACTGGCAGGCGACTGAGGGCTATTTTCATGCTGCCATAGGGCATCAATCTTTCTGGAGGACAGAAGCAGAGGCTCAGCCTGGCTCGTGCAGTTTATATGAAGGCCTCAGTTTACCTCTTGGATGATCCCCTCTCTGCTGTGGACGCTCCAGTTGGATGGCACATTTTCAATCACGTTCTTGGACCCAACGGCTTGTTGAAGGAAAAGGTACTTGGCGTTCCAAACTGTCCTCTATTATCAGAACAGGATCTAATGCTGTACAGACAATGCTCGACTTACGACCACAATGGAGCCCAATAAGCAAGACAGATGTGAGTTTCCCCCCCCCCATTTTACGACCTTTCTTGCCACGATCGTTATGTGAATCACTGCAGTTGTTTACATTACATTACATTACATTTACATTAGTTTTATATTTATATGCCGCCCTTCTCGAAAGACTCAGGGCGGCTTACAAAGTGTTAAGCAACAGCCATCATA
>JANHFN010005866.1:132366-142804 GCA_032468175.1 Toxicocalamus goodenoughensis | reverse complement strand
AAAGATGAGCTGTATTTGAGTATTGGTCTAGCAAAGGTTTTGTATGCCATAGTTAGTAATTCAATATTATTGGAGGAGAAGCTTCATAAGATTAGATTTACAACTCTTAATGCCTTTTTGGCAGTGCTGTTACAGTGAGCTCTGGTGCTTAGATCATTTGATATGAGTATTCCAAGGTCCTTGACAGAATGAGGGTAATCACGAGGTCATATCCACCTAGTTTGTATTTGGTGTACAGATTTTTTTTACCAATGTGTAGGACAGAGCATTTGTTGGTTGAGATTTGGAGTTACCAATTGTTTGACCATTCAGACCCATAATCAAGGTTGTTTTAAAGGACAGTAGCATTGTCGATGGTGTTGAATAGTTTTACGTCATCCACGAAGAGCACGCAGTTGCTTATAAGGTGATCGCAAAGGTCATTTATATAGAGTATAAAGAGTGTGGGTCCTAGAATGCTGCCTTGGGACACATTGCTGTTAACTGGAGCAGGGTTTGATATAGTGCTCCCTATTTTTACTATTTGTTGCCTGTTTGACAGGAACACAGTAATCCACTTATGAAGGGATCTGGAAATGCCAAAAGAATTTAGTTTTAACAGCAGTTTGTTGTGAACCACTGAATCACAGGCTTTGCATAAGTCTATACAAATTGTGTCTATTGCTTTACCCTGGTAAATAAATAAACACTAATTTGAAACAAGTCTCACTGAACTTCAGAAGAACTACTTCTGAAAAGCCTCATATAGGATAATTGGTCAAATTCTCTGCATTTTGACCAGGTGGAAATGCTACTTGTGCTCCTGCCTGATCTGTTTTAGTGGTAGGAAAGTTATAAAAGAAAGCCTTCATTTTAAAAAACTTAATCTATGTACCAATCCAGGCAGAATGATTAATTGGATAAAATAATTAAGTAGGCAGTTTTAGAACAGGATGACTTTACCATGAAGCTTATTTGACAAAAATAAACCAATTACAGTCTGCATCAGCCTGATCCTGTTCTTCAAGTTATCATAACAGTACAATAATAATAATAAAATATCTGAGTCCCTGAAACACAGACTGTAATAGTGCTGTAAATGATATTTTTCCTGTCCATCTTTGAGGAATGTATTTTCAGAGAGGGAATATTTTCACTGTAAAAATAGGACATAGATTTTCAGCCAAAAATATATTTTATAATGTGATTATTCTTTAAGTATACTTCTGACATCAGTGGCATACTATAAAGAACACACTTTAGTTCCAGATGGAAATATAGCTAAATTCTATAAGAGAAGAAAGCTTATTCTGCAGCTTCCTGTATGTAAATAATTGAGACATGTACAGAATGCCTTTTGTAATGGTGAACATCTGCAATGAATATGCCAAACACCATCGTTTGGAGCTCTGAAAAAAGACCCAGAGATCCAGAGGCCTTTGTTTATGGAAAACGGCACTTGTCTCCAGCATGGCCTTTTATTTAGTACAGGTCCAAAGTGATGCAGAAATCTCACCTTGTCATTACAGTATCTGTCCCATACCTAGTTTCTCTTTTAACATATATTTATTTAGAGATTTTCCTTCCAATCTCTTTAAAAAAAAGGGGGGGGGCAGAGAAAGAGATTGTTTAAAGTTAAGACAACTACTAAGGATTAAATTTAACTGCACCATCTCTTTTCAGAGTAATAACTTTGTATTAAAATCCTTTTCAAAATTCTGGAAAAAAAACCTAAAAAGAAGCTGGAAAGCAGGGAATGGAAATTCAAGGGGAACAAAGCACCTGGAATTTTAATTGCACTTTTGGTGATGAAAAAAGGACAAATTTGAATTAATTGTAGATAGACATTCCACAGCCAGACTTTATACCAAGAATCTTTTTTGATCCTTGGATTCCTACTTTTCTTCTATAAATTCTGTTGCTTGTTATAAGAAAATTCAGTCTGATAAAACTTGACTTTCAACAATGGGAGTTCCAAACATCTTCACGGGTAAATAACATGCTAGAAAAGTTAGTGGGGCTTCACATATTGCCTATGTGCTTAAACCATCTTATATCACTTGGAAGTAGATTGCCAAAACTTGGCTAGATTTATGAGCTGCTGTGTAAGTAATGGCAAGAATGTTAAATGAGTGGTTGCTAAGTTACAAATCAGGTAAAATAAAGGCATGTTACCAGATGTGTATAAATATTCTGCCTTAATTTCAACAAAAGGATGTAATGCAGCCTTCACTGAAGATGCTACCCCATAGTTTAATTTATAATATGGATTTATCCTTTGCTCCCTGCTGGGCTTTTCCTCCTTTTCCTCCTTTTCTTGGATTTAAGAATCAGCACAACCAGAATGGCTGTAAGGCAATGCCTAGTGCAAAACAGAAAAAGAGTCAAATTCACTACAATCATTCCACAATCCTTGGTTAGTTCTTGCCTACATATCGGGAGAGACTGAATAATTGATACATTTAATCAAGATTAGCACAAAATTAAGAATTCATGAACCAAATATTACTGATTTCATTTTTCAAAGGAAAATAATGTTGGGAACAGCAGTGGAAAAAATAAAACATGCAAATATTAATAACTTTACTTTTTGCACTACTTGCCATATTTTCTGCTGATTCAGTATCATTTCAGGGAGGCATTACTACATTCAAATCTTATTACAACGTATCATGTATGAGAGAAATAATGTCTAATACTCAGCACGTTTTTTTTTAATGGTAATACGCTTATCGTACAAGCTCCTCCCAAGACAAGCTGTGCTGGCCTAGTGTATGAGCTCCTGGCAAATACACACAAATCTTAATATCCTGACAAGGAAAACAGCTTCCTTTTTACTAGTCTGTAGGACAGAGATGCCTTCATAGGCTCAGATAATGTAGACATTAATCCACTGGCTGTGGGAATGGGATTTGAACTGTGCAAATTCTAGTTCAAAAGAAAAAGCTTTCTTAGTCATGATGTCTTTGTTATTGGTGTTTAACTAATACATGATTTAATAAAAACTACATGACTCTGATTGGCTTACCAAATGGATTTGGATTCCTTGAAAAATGCAGCTGGCACCATGCAAGGCTGATTGGGAAAAAAGGCTCAGCATATTCAGGACTGAAAATCAACCTGACTTGTAATATAGGCACCAGTCATCTGCCTTCCATTAGAACATAATCTCAAAGGAAAGCTAGCAGCACTTGCTTATATGGAAGGCTATCAGTCTCTACCATAGTTACTGACTTCTTGGTGATGGTATAAATGCTGAGAATTTTAATTATTCTTAATTGCCAATTTCTGCATCAGTCTATGAAATATCTTGACAATACACAGATCTCAAACTCTATAAAATTATGAATAATTCTAATGCATTAACGTAATCTTTATGGTTAGTCAAATTCATGTTAGTGCCCACACAACTTGGAAATCCTTTTTTTAAGGCTAGAAATACAGGCAAAAGGAGGACTTAGGTACAGGTAGTCCTCAACCTATCACCACAATTGATCCCAAAGTTTCTGTTGCTAAGTGTGACAGTTAACTGTGTTTTGCCCCAATCTACAGCCTTTCTTGCCACAGTTGTTAAATGAATCCCTGCAGTTGTTAACTTAGTAACATAGTTGTTAAGTGAATCTGGCTTCCTCATTGACTTGATTTATCAGGAGGTCCCAAAAGGGGATCATGTGATCTAAGGATACAGCAACCATCATAAATATGAGTCAGTTGCCAAGTGTCTAAATTTTGATCATGTGACCAGAGGAATATAACAATCATAAGTGCAAAAAACAGTCATGTCACTTTTTTTCAGCACTGTTGTAACTTATTTAAATGAACTGCTGTAAGTCAAGAACTACCTATATTTTATTCCATAGTCTTTTGTTTGTACAATGCTGCTATTTATTATTCTATTTCTGTTTTATTTTAAAGTTCATCTGAGAGAAGCCCTCATTTAGGATAGTTTAGATACATCTTTCCATTCTAAGGACATCTCAGTTCTAAATTACACAAGATATACTTTATGGAAAATGTAGGGCAATAATCCATCTTCCCTCAACAGTGGAAAAATCTTTGAAGATGGGATGGCTTGCAGATTGAACCAGTTGTGGTATGGCAGGCTTAGAAGCCCAAAAATCCTACCCTATAATTTTATCATAATAAATGCAACAAAACTATGGACCAGCCACACTCCTTATTATCCAGGAAAAGATATACAATTAGTTCCATCTCACCTGAGGCTTTGTCCCCTTCCCCCCACATTGCTTACACATGGAAGAAGTACATATGCATGGCAAAGCCAGGATTATCTATGTATTTCATATCAAGCTTTCAGCATAAACAGCTCATGATTGCATTGTGGTCACAGCCCCAGCCAAAGAAACCTTGTAATAATTCCCATGTCTCCTAAAGCAGAACAAATGCAGTTTGCTTATCCAAATCCAACTTGATCCAATGATCCCAAGCTGTCGTAGAGAAATCGTTGCTACATATGATTTTAGGATTCTAGGCAAAAATTGGTTAGAGTAGGGCTGTCAAACTTGCGGCCCAAGGGCTGGATGTGTCACATACTGACTATGCCCACGCCAGGTTTAGCGAAGGAGAAAAAAGTCATGATATGTCATGTGACGCCACTGTGACAACACTAGTTTGACACCCCTGTGTTAGAGTGTCCTTAGACCAGCTGCTTGACTCGGCTGCTTGACTCAAATTATATGCTGAATGACTTTAAACCTTGTTTTCAATCAGATCAATCAAAATCTTCTCTGGCTTTCGGCCAGAGAACACTATAATAAAAATGCATAAATCTATAATTATTAATAAAACTAGAAAGACAGAGTACAATAAAACTTCATAAAAATTAATATAGCAATGATCACACAGATAACAGCACTAATCACCAAAATTTGTACTAATCTTCACTCATAAGATAGGATGGATAGAAGAAACTGTGGACAAAATCTGGCAATTTAGATATTTAGAATTTCAAGGGGCACTTGAATATCATGTCTATAATACAGTACAGGGCATTAACCACCATTAATTATATGTTAAAACAAATAGCTAATAATATAATCAATAGACATGGTCTCATTTAGACACCTAATTTCTTCTAGAAGTCAGAATTCTAAATCATTTTGCAGTTCATAAATCAGTTATTATTTTAGAAAACTTTTTTGTTATGAAGTGTATGTAACTTTAAAAATCTCTTCAGAGATTTCGTTTCCAAGAATATCTTCCAGCAGCTTTCACATATCTCTAGTGCCTCCTTACTGAATTATTTGCTGGAAGGAAAGGAAAATCCTCTGTAATTTTAATCCTTTTGCTCATGGTTAATAGAGCTATGATGGGCAAAAAAAAAGGTTTTGAATTCTATCCCATGTATATACACACCTATTACATTTCCCCTTTAAATCAATTCTGTATACATAGCCTGGATGTCTAGCTGTAGGCTTAACTGCAGTTTTAGCCTTTTAGTTTAGTTGTAGTTACAAAATGGTTAGTCAGTTGGTGTTTATATGATTAATGATGAACAATCATCCTCTTAGCTATTACACAGCCTATTACACATTTTCTCCTTATACTCCATTACTGGAAATCACAGTTCTGTCTATTTTTTTGCATCTGAAAATTTTCAGATGCAAAAACTTTCTGTAAGCATTATTTTACCTGAATTTTTCATTTTGATTATAATCAAAACTCAGTGGTGCAGCTATTACTGTGCAACTCCAGGGCCTCAGCTCAGCAACTCTACAACCTAGTGGGCTCCTATATGACAGCCCAGGCAATAGCAGCTAATAGGACAATAACAAATATGCTTAGCATCAGTTCCTGGATTGACACAAGCTTATTAACCATATTATGGCAACCAACATACATGTGCTTGCTTTGCTTTGAAGCGATACTGTTTCAGAAAGAAATGTGAAAGTGCACATTAATGTGGTTGGATTTCAGGGCAGGCACTAAAGGGTACGTGCTGAATTCCATGTGCCCTGAATTGTTAACCGAAGAGTTAAGTGTTGAGGAAAACATCATACCATACAGTTATGTTTAGTGGCTTACAGCAAGATAGGCTGAGCTAACTGCTTGACTTTCCCCCAAAGAATAAGTATATTCTTAGAGGTAAAGAAGATGATTCAATTGAAAAGACTGTTTAATTTCATCTCCTCTCTTAATTGCTGCCTTTCACATTTTGAAGCAGTGCAGTAAAATATGCCAATAAGAAAGTAGATCCCATAGTATTGTAATAAGTTTTTCTTTAAGTCTTTCTTTCTTTACACTATACTGTTATGTTACAATGAACATAGTTTATTAATATTTATTGTGGTATAGTCTACCGACTAGTACAATGTAGGGACTTTTTCCACCACCCAAACAATATAATTTGGGTTCTATATTATGATGCTATTGAATTGTAAAGAAGTGCATTTACTGAAATTAATGGAACATTTTTTCCAATTGTGCAACAAACTTTTAAAATTCTCCTTGAAGAATTAGGCCCTCAAGGAAAGCAGTTGGTATTCAAACAGAAATATATGGAAATCAATTAACCTACATTTGAATAATCAGTGGGAAGATGGGTTTGATAAGCAAGTCCTAGTTCAAATAATTGGTAAAAGATGGAAGTGTTGACAAGAAAATTCTTCTTGGATTCCAGTTTTTATCAATGTGTGTTTAATGTGAGACTGTTCATTTAAGCATTGATCATACATTACATTCATCATGAGGAAAAGGTTATTCAAGGAGTGTCTTACCATAGCAACTTTAAGCTATGTGAACTTTAACTCCCAGAATTCCCATTTGGCTGGGGAATTCTGGGACTTGAAATTCACATGTGATGAAATTGCCAAAGTTCAATATCTCAGAGGTGTAAAACTCATGATGATATGTTGTTGTCATGTGACATACCACAACTTTCTTCCCCTTTGCTAAACTGGGGTAGGCCGTGAGTTTGAAACCCCTGCTCTAGGTAGTGCTTTGCCTCTAGGCCTGCATATGTTTGCCATGAAATAGATTATATATATATATATATATATATATTAATTTTTTAATTTTTAATTTTTTTAATTTTTTTAATTTTTTTATTTTTTTATTTTTTTATTTTTAATTTATTTTTTTATTTTTTATTTATTTATTTGATTTTTATTTATTTATTTGATTTGTCAATCGCTTACGAGATAATAGGTATAAATATCAACATGAATAGGACTACAGGAAATAGGTACAAATAAATAGGGAAAATAGGACAGGGATGGTAGGCAAGATTGTGCACTGATGCACGCCCCTTACAGATCTCTTAGGAATGGGGTGAGGTCAATACTGGGTAGTTTAAGGTTAAAGGAGTCGGGGTTAGAGGATGTAACAACGGAGTCAGGTAGTGCATTCCAGGCATTGACCACTCTGTTGCTGAAGTCGTACTTTCTGCAATCAAGTTGGGAGAGGTTTACATTGAGTTTGTATCTGTTGTGTTCTCTTGTATTGTTGCAGTTCAAGCTAAAGTAGTCATTGACTAGTATGACATTGTAGCAGATAATTTTGTGTATTACAGTAGTTAAGTCCAGAGGTGGTATTCAGCAGGTTCTGACCAGTTTGGGAGAACCGACAGCAGAAATTTTGAGTAGTTTGGAGAACTGACTGCCCCCATTTATTCTCTGCCTCCTGGTCCCAGCTGATCGGCTGGGTCTTTTTTTGTTGCCCTGCACAGGAGAATGGTGCTGGAAATCAGGTTAGTGGGGTGGGGAAGGAATGCAATTTTGCAATATCCTTCCCCTGAAGTGGGGTGGGAATGGAGATGTTACAGTATCCTTCCCCTGCCATGCCCACCAAACCATGCCCACAAGCCACACTACACCCACCACAGAACCAGTAGTAAAATTTTTTGAATCCCACTACTGCTTAAGTGCAACCATAGGCGGTGTAGTTCAAGGTTGTCCAAGCCCAAAATTTTAAGACTGATGATATAGGGCATTCTGTTGCGAGCAGAGGAGTCTTCTTGTGAAATACTTCTGGACTTGCTCAATTGTATTGATGTCCGATATATAGTGTGGGTTCCAGACAGATGAGCTGTATTTGGTCTAGCAATAGATACTTAGGCATAGATGGTACCCAATCTAATACTGTTTCAGGTATCTCAAAATTTTATCCAGCATGCCTACAGAATGATTGATTCAGCAACTTTTGAGATAACAAAAAAAATTGCAATTATTCACTTGTTTGTCATATTAGAAGTCTATGTTCTCAGATTCCATCCTGCACTTATTCTGTAAAATGAACACCTGTTGAATTGCTTATTTTCTCATTCCTATACTCTTACTATTATCCCTCTTTCCCCACTGGATTGTACATTGAGTCTTGTGTTATTTCCCTGCTATGAATTTTGTTTGCCACTACCATACATTATAACCTCGACTGTGGTTATGCAGATAGGACATGGGATGACTATCTTCTCTGCAGGACTATGATTGACTCAAAAGAAGCCTCTGTGCTATTGATATATTCAATGTAGTCACCTCCTGTGTGCCTTAAGAGCTGCTTTCATACAAAAAAAGATACTGTGACTATAAAACTGTCAGTAAATGTGTTTTTGGTCAACAGATTTATGTGGAAGCTTGTTTTATATTACAAATTATCTAAAAGATGAGCAGATGACTAAAGAGGAATGCTTTTCTTTAGTAAATATGTTCACTTACCTAGTGTACTGACTGTAATCTTTTAACATGTGGTCCTTAAGAACAATTTTCTTTTAAGAACTTTCCTATTGCTAATTACCCCGTTCTACCAATATATGACCTCATCAGCATAGGTGAATGGAGTAGAAAGGAAACATATCTGATCTTCTGTAAATGAATTTGGTTATTAATGAAAATTTCATATTGATTCCTCACTTTGTTCCCTAGGTGAAGCTGCTTCTTCAATTTTGCTGTGCGTTTCAGGTAATCAATTAAAGTCTCTTTAGAATTCAGTGTTTACATATAAGTTACAAAGTACAACTTCCTTAGCTGTAATGAGTAAATCACTGTATAGATTTCAAAAATGAACTAGATTGTAAATATATGCTCAGCATTATATGGATCTCACAAAGCTGGATGGGAAAGGGAAGCCACAGTTAGATCAATGATCAGCTTTTTTCATTATAAAGAGTGTGTACGTATGGGAAGTGATTTTAAATCCCCATGGAATTTTTTTAACAGTTTAGTAAAAACTAAAAATCTGTGTTAGCAGTTTTGGTCAACCTAGCCAGCATAGGTCTCAGTTCTGGGAATTGTATTCCTAACACATCTGCAGTGTTCTTGTTAGGAAGGCTGATCTAAAGCAACAACAAGATAGCAATCTTGCTGTTAGCATGGCCCTAACCAAAGCATTGTAACTTTCAATAGATTCCAGGTTTTATACAAAAGTCACTGCTCCAGGATGAAAAGCTATCATTGCTATCCTGATGAGCCTGAACTTCTCTTTTGTCTGTACATTGTAAAGCATCAACTATTCCAGACCCAAACAGGGGGATGGAGCTGTCTTCTGAATTTCATTGTTAAAATTAAAATCCTAAATTTTTACTGCTCACTACTATGAGATGGGTCTGCAGTGAGAAATAGAGTCATAATTCAGCCTCTGATAATCTGACAACTGGGCCCCATTTTCTTTCCTCTATATAAGAAGGCCATTAATCAGGTAATTGATAAGTCATAGACGGTTTCATACATGTTCAAACAGTTGTGGAGATACAGATCACCAGAAGGATTTGTGGCTGTACTCAGTAAAAAAAATCAATTTGATATATTTCTTCCACCTTTAGGTAAGGATGTTTAATTTCCAGTAGGCATTTAATGTGCCAAGTTAAAAGCTTTTTTTCTCACCCTCGGTTTTTAAGCTTATTTTTAAAGTGTATCTTGCTTTATAATCTGAATGTTTATGATATTGGTCTACCAATTGCTAGGTATAATGGATTTTAATTCACATAATTTCTAGCATACTGATTAAAAATAATGCCAGAGTAAATATTCAGTTATGCATACTGATGATGTTATGTCTGCTGTCTATGGTGGCCTTTGATTCTACAGACTAACTTTTGTAAATAGGAGTGTTTGCTTCTCCATCAACATGGCAATACATCTTAAATCAACAAGGAAGTAATACAGTAATTGTGCTACAACTAATCATATTAATTTATTTTAGCATGAACATTGAATACCAGTGTTATGGATGCACCTATGATTGTGGTGTTCCGCAGGGTTCGGTCCTCTCGCCTCTACTGTTTAACATCTACGTGAAGCCGCTCGGGGAGATCATCCGTGGTTTCGGGGTGCAATTCCATCAGTACGCTGACGACACCCAGCTGTACTTCTCCACCCCGGACCACCCAAATGATGCCCTTAAAGTGATGTCCCAGTGTCTGGAGGCCGTACGGGTCTGGATGGGGAGGAACAGGCTCCAGCTCAACCCGACCAAGACGGAGTGGCTGTGGCTGCCGGCGCCCCGG
>JANHFN010005866.1:94201-110842 GCA_032468175.1 Toxicocalamus goodenoughensis | reverse complement strand
TTTTTTCAAGAGACAACTGTATTTTCTCGGTTTTTTTGAAAAAATTTCACTCCACCAAGAAGCTTCTTGGAGGAGAAGTGAAATGTCTTCAAAGAAAAAAAACAGAAAATCCAGTTGCCTCTTGAAAAAAGCACCTTGGGACAACCATGACCTGGATGGCTGAGAATCTCTATAGATATTTAGAGAAGACTCAGAGATAGTTAGAGCCTAATTAAGTGGGCAGAATCCCCATGTGCTGCACACTACCTAGCATGGTTGCTTAAAGATGGGACAGGAATGCCATTTGGCATCCCTTTTTCACCTCGCCTTAAGGATAGATAAACCACAGCAGCCTTCAATGCATGCAATTAAATGGCCAAGAGACTTAAAAAGGTAGCTTCTTTTTCAATAATTTTCTTTTGGTAGTAATTAAATAGCAGGGATTCCCTCTGGAGGGAAAAATAGCTGTTTAGGGGAGCTATAGAGGAGAAGTGCCTACCATCCCTGTCCTATTGTTTCTTTTTATTTTTCTTATATGTATCCGTTTCATGTACTCATAACTATGTCTATACTTATACCTGTAATCTTATAATCGCTTGACAAAATAAACAAATAAATAAGTGTGATTTGCAGGAAGAGAGATTTGTAATCTTGCCTATAACCAGCAGGAAGATTGTGCTGAGAGAAAGAGCTGTGTGGAAGATGGCTGGATCACATTTACACCATGGGAGGAAGTAGCTGTCAGTCTCTAATGTTCTTTTGGCAATTGCAGCGATGAAAATGGAAAGAAATGCAGAGACACTGATGTTGAACTGCACTCCTCTTGATTCTAGGCCTCTGTTGTGCCAAAGGAACAAGTGGTGGCTTCCACATGTAGCAAAGAAACCATGCAGAATACCTTCAGGTGATGAGGTTCCTTATGCCAAGAGGCATTATGTTGCAAATATATGCTAATGACTAACCAATATAGCTTCTGCAGTTTGGGCAAAAATATATTATTTGCTATATTTAAGTGTCATGATACACAAATGCAGATTTCTTTTGTTTGCATATGAACATTGCTGACTTCTGATTCTAGATAAGGCATATATACTACTTAGCCAAATTAACAATGGCCTTATGAAACATTAAATCACATAATCAATTGGGTTGGAAGGAACCACAGAGTTCACCTAGTGCAACCCCCAACTTACTAACTAAACCAACCAGCCTTTTGAAGACTATCCATGAAGCTGAACATATCACTTCTCAAGGTCATCAATCCTGATTGACAACTCTATCAGGAAATTCCTCCTTATGTATAATTTAACTCTACTTCGCCCTGGTTTTGGTTCTACTCTCTGAGGCAACACAAAACAAGTCCTCTCCCTCCTTTATATGACAACCCTTTTGGTATCCAAAGACCGCTCACAGGTCTCCCCTCAATTTTATCTCCTGAGCAAAACACCCCAGAATCTTTACCTTCTCCCCATAGAAAAGGACTTCTTGTTGTCTTATCATTTTAGTAGATCTCTTCTGAATTTATTCAAGCTTGTGGATGTCCCTTTTCTGACTTAAGTGCCAGAACATTTGAAAGGAGGTTTGATATAAGTAGAGTACAATATATGACCATTACTTCTCATGACCTGGAACCTATGCCCTCTCAAAAGCATTTGCTTTTTTAACAACTGCATTACACTTAGCTCCAACTTGTGATTTAGTAGAATATTTAGTCTTTTCACACACAATGCTATTAAGTGAGGTTCCACACATCTGTTGCTTTTTATTTCTTTCTCCCCTTATTTCACCTTTTCCTTAAATTTTAGCCTGCAATTTAAACCATTATTCAAGCATCTCTAGTTAACATATTTTACTAGTTGTTGCATTCCTACCCAAAACCTCTGCTACATCCTGTTTAATAATCTGCTTGACAACCTTGTTCAGTATAGAAATCACACTGACATCTATACATTTCATGGACCTTTCTTCTGAAGATATGGAAAATATTATTCTTTAGTCTTCTGGGCCTTTGCCAATCCTCCAGGAGTTCTTAATTATTAATTAGCAATTCTATAGTCCCATTTATGAGTTCCTTCACCTGGTCCTGGAGCCTTAAATTCATTTAGATTGACTCAGTATTCTTTTATTCTCTTTCCATTAATGTCATAGTGACCAGTTAAGGTTATACAACCGTTTCGTCTTATTGAATTCTTATTACATTAATTCAAGAAGAACATGGCTACTTTTACTTCTTCTACCCATTCAGTAGGAATAAGATTCAAATTAGCAGACCCCCTTTTTCTTCTACCTAGAACTTGCCAGATATCACACTTTTGGCACAGTTAGATTTCTAGCAAATGCTAGACACTAAAAACCTTACGTTGTCACTTTTGGGTGCTTCTTTGAAACATTGGTCATCTGATACACAGTGGTCTGATCCACATCTTCTGTCTCTTCAGGTGCCTATAATTAACTGATAACTTGTTCAGGGTTCCGGTGATTGCTTTAATTAAATCATGACCCCCCTTTTCTCTTTTTGTTTTTACTGAAACTATCTCAGGATTTCCATCCTCCAAATTGTGAATTTCTATGAAGGCATTTATTTATGTTATGAATAATGCAACATCCCATCCTTTTCTCTTGGGCCTTTGGAAAGTGTACTATGTGTGTCCATATTTTGATTATATCTGTCATTACACCAGGCTCAGATTAATTTAATATTAATATTAATTTCCCAAATGAAGTATTTGAGATTATGAATGGAATTCCCTCCTATCTGCTGCCCCCATCCCCCATGATGCTTTATCACCTACATCACTGGCTCCAGTCCTCAGTGATATATTCATTTCCAGGCTTTTGTTACCTTGCCAGATTTGCTTCAGTGTAATGACATTCTGATGAGCTTGGCAGAGCAGTTGAAGAACTGCTCTCTTTGCCTCACAGAGGCCTATGTGTCTTCTGTCCTATTTGTTGAAGCTGGCATTGGCAGGATTTCTCCAGGTGGCTCTGCATCATTTCCTTAAGTGAAAGCTAGATACTTGTTGCTGAGCTTCATCAACATATCATCATCATCATCATCATCATCATCATCATCATCATCATCATCATCATCATCATCATCATGTGTTTCTTGATCCTCTCACTTCTATGGATCACATGCCAGAGGTGGTATTCAGCAGGTTCTGACCAGTTCTGGAGAACCGGTAGCAGAAATTTTGAGTAGTTCGGAATGCCACCTCTGATGGCCCTGCCCCCATTTTTTTTCTGCCTCATGAGTCCCAGCCGATTGGTTAGGTCTTCTTTTGTCGTCCTTCACAGGAGAATGGAGCTGGAAAGCAGGTTAGTGGGATGGGGAGAGAATGGGGATTTTTTAGTATCCTTCTCATGGAGTGGGATGGAAATGGAGATTTTACAGTATCCTCCGACTGCCATGCCCACTAAGCCATGCCCACCAGGCCAAGCCATGCCCACAGAACCGGTAGTGAAAAATTTTGAATCCCACCATTGTCACATGCATATAGCTTCCTCATGTTGTTTTTGGTACTTCCCTTCTCTGCCTCTTCTGAGCAGCTTTTTTTATCCTGCCCAGGAACTTCTCGCCCTCCTTCATCTGTTGCAACGTAGATACAGTACTGTTTCCACAAGCTCTTTGCCTTCTACTTCCATAATAATAAGCTTGCATGTTCAGTGGGTGTCACCTGGATTCACTTTAGGCAAGAGAGCAAACGCTACTTATGCCGGCAGGGCACCACAAAGCTTTCTACACTGTCCAATTTACTCAGAGTCTCTCAGGGACAAATCACTATTTGCTTGCTCAGTGAACTGGCTCTTTGGGGAGTGGGCTTTGTTATAGTCTCTGGAAGCTGCCTCAATTAGGGTAGCAGCAAGCAATGCTCCAGTTACACACATACACACACACAGACAGACTCAGAAACTAGAAGCATCTGCAATCAACAAACAGTATGTTTTGAGAATGTAATTTTTGACCTGGTTGGATGTATGGTGGGAATCTAGGTAGGATTATATTTCTGAGCAGATGTGCAGTCCTACTCCTTTAATAATAACCATATACTGATTATTGAGGATGTATTAATTTTCCTTTAGGAGGCTGCTGATGCCAAACTATTTTCAATAGCTTTTCAGAAAAACAAAACCTATTTAGTTTTTTTCTTCCAGGTAATACAGTAGAAAAACTTATGTTTTGTTCAAGGATAAGTTCAATTGATTTCAGTTATCCCAAGCAAGAGCATATAATACTATTGGAGAATGGCAAGCACTCTTTCCCCAAAGTAGTGCCCTCCAGAAACATTGGCCTTACTGTATTACCAGTTCAGCATATTGGGCGAAGGAGAAGGGATATATACATTATGCTGCTAGGTACAATATTTTGTATTTTCATACATATTCCCTGAAGCATGAATTTTAATTTTTTTCTATTGTTTTTCAAAGACAATGCAGGATTAAGTGCCTTATTTGACAATATACTCCTACCTCAATCACATGGAATAGGTAAATTGAGCTACAGTGATTAGGCCTAAGCATTTGGTTGAGCAGGGATTTGAATTCCTGGATCTTCTTGGTTCAGATCCAGCACACTGACATCACACTAAGACAGAGACACTAAATAGTAAACTATTTTTTTTCATTTGTTATTTGATTTGATTTGATTTGTGAATCGCTTGCAAGATAATAGCTATAAGTATATACATAGTTATGAATACATGAAATGGGTACATATAAGAAAAATAAAAGAAACAATAGGACAATCAAGTTTGGTGCGGTTAACCTTGAGTTTGTATCTGTTGTGTGCTCTTGTGTTATAATGGTTGAAGCTGCAGTATTCATTGACAGGTAGGACATTGCAATTTATGATTTTATATACCATACTTAGATCAGACCGAATAATTCAAGGTTTTCTAGGTCTAGAATTTCAGGTCTGGTGGCATAAGGTATTCTACAACGAGTAGAGGAGTGGGGAACTCTTCTTGTGAAATATTTCTGGACTTTCTCAACTATATTAATATCAGATATGTAATGCGGGTTCCAGACTGATGAGCTGTATTTATATGTATACAATATGCATTGGTGTTAGATCCTGAGTAAGGCAATATGTTATTGGTTTAATTATTTTAAACCTACCCTTACTTCAAGGGCCCCAGGGCAGCCTATATGTTCCTCTCACTTTTGCTTAATAATAGTTGCTCTGGAAATTGATTTAGCTGTGAAATAACGGCTGGGTTTGCACTTTGTCCCTTCACAGTAATGTACTTTCTTTTGTTTTGATTTAGTCTACTCTATGGATCCAACAACTGTGGTATATGGTTTAATATGTTTGTAAATAAACTAATAAACTGCACTGAATGTGTTAGCATCATGTATGAACTCATCTAGAGACCATGATAAAAGTACTTAATACAGGTAAGAAGCTGGAAGTTATGGGACCTAGTCTGAGGTTCATACCGAGAAATCAGGTGAATACGGAAGAAGGGGCAATATTTTCAGAATGAAATTTGTAGGTTTTTCTAAAGGTGAAAAATAACCTAATTTCTTAAGCAACTTTTCAGATTAAAACAATTATAAGACAAATGAGACTTCCTTCATACTTTGTCCATGCTCTTAAGCAATAGTGCTTTAGCTGATGTCCATAGGGCTAACTTTACAGCTATATAATACTGAATGGATAAAAAGTTGAGGCTTCTAAGTCTTCAATAATAACACTAATATTCCTTGGAATGCAAAATCTGGATGACCTCTATATCATAGAAACAATATATTGAAAAGTCTTTCTGATGCCATGTAGTGGTCTTTCAGCTTTTTGCAGCTTGATATGGTAGCTATGTCACTGAGCCATTGGATGTACTACTGCACATGAAATGCATATCTGTGTTGGAACAGAAAGCCTATGTTCCTCAAAGTATTAGTGAAGGAGTGTAGTAAGATATCAGCATAGCATTATTGCATGTAACTATATTTTTAAAATCCATGTTTTTGTTTGGCTCATTTACTATTTATTTAACATCTAACCCACAGGGTCTCAGCAAGCTAGCTTATAATAGTTAACATTATAGAAGAAGAACATGGGGAAAATCATTGACTAAACATGAATATTATGAATATTATGAAGCAATTTATTTTAAACTAATCTAATTAGGTATAAATGGGATGTGTGTTTGGTTAGAAATCTGCTCAGGAACTTATATTCCCAAAGTGAATGATATGTATTCTAAAGTCATTCTTTTCTATTCCATTGACCTTTTCACATATATTTTATATCTTTAAAATAGTCTTGAAATAATTTACAATTGTCCAGATAAAATATGGAAAACTTATATTGCACCTAAATATGTGTAACTTCATGCTAACTGTTGATCTGCAATGAATCAACTGTTTATTTCCCTTCTCTTCACTATTCCAGTAAATATTAGAAATGCTAATACTTGGTATACCCACATGTATCAAGACATAGGAAACCAATAATTTAATGGCTTCTTTCAGGGTGTTTCCAGACAACCCATGGCCCATTGGGTCATTGCTTTAGTGGCATCATTGTTGCAAACCCTCCTCATGTACCTTTGTACTTGCTTATGTACCCTCTACAATCCATTATATCCTCTCAGATATCATCCTGATCCTTGCTGCACTTCTTGGGAATCCCTTTGCATGTGGGAAGCTGGCAGGGAGTGTCAGAAACCACAATCAAGTTTAGATTCCCTGCCAGCTTTCTCACTGACTTATGGAAAGCTGTAGGGACTATTGGAAATGACAGTCACATGACCATAGTAGTATGATGGTGTGTCAATACTGAAGCACGTACAATTTTTCCAAATTTCAATGTCACATGTATAATGGCTTCCAGATTTTGGATGCATTCTGTAAGTCCATTTGATTAACAGATTAACAGAGTTGGAAGGGACCTTATAGGTCTTCTAGTCCAACCCTCCGCCCCCATCCAAGTAGGAGACCTTACTTGAGATACCTTGGTTCAAAAATGGTTACTCTATGATGCATTGTTTCACCCAATTGAAGCTTACAGACACAAACAGAACTATAACTTTTAATAGAATATAGATTTGACATGGATGAATTAAGCTGGGGAATATCTTTTAGAATAACACAATTTCTAACTTTTACACCTATTATAATCATACGTGCCCACATTTTCCAAGGCAAGTGTGTTAATATATTTGATGTATTTTTTTAAAAAAGAAATCCACTAATCTTTTCACTATCTGCGGAGTTAGCATTAGAGTTGTACTGCAGTACCAGTCAAGTGAGGAGATTTGGTCATATATTCCTGTCCATCTTTATGAATATATATTGAATCT
The DNA here is from genome assembly GCA_032468175.1 of Toxicocalamus goodenoughensis. Lineage (NCBI taxonomy): Eukaryota > Metazoa > Chordata > Lepidosauria > Squamata > Elapidae > Toxicocalamus > Toxicocalamus goodenoughensis. The sequence continues at coordinate 103,559 of JANHFN010005866.1, read as the reverse complement.
CTTCTGTAATGTCAGTTTTGATAACTTAGTCCAGGAGACATAAACTGCTGCCTTAATAACAAGATTGACCAGTATCTCTGTAAACAGATTATCCAAATATTCTCTGGATTAGATGACCAATCATCGTATTTGTTAGTAGAAATATATCGAGAGAATTTTGAACCTTCTTAATGGAAATTGATATTATTTAGTTTCTGTGAAGAAGAGGTGGTATTCAGCAGGTTCTGACCAGTTCTGGAGAACCAGTAGTAGAAATTTGGAGTAGTTCAGAGAACCGGCAAATACCATCTCTGACTGGAGATTTTACAGTATCCTTCCCCTGCCACGTCCACCAAGCCACACCCACAGAACCAGTAGTAAAACAATGTAATTCCACCACTGCTGTGAAGGACCATGCATAGGTACCATCGTTACATTAAAAGTTATTTCTACTCAGATATCATCATGCTGAGGCTGCTGCTGAAAGCATGGAAAAGACTGATTAGTCATTGAACAAATAAGCGCAGTTCTGTTTAAAAGAGAGGAAAGGCATTTTTAATTTGTAAGTCTGCAGGAGATTAATTTTGCTTATAAGTGAATCATATGCGCAAACTATACTAATCATGAGCAATATTGAGCTATTTCCAGAAGTCTTTAGTTACAAGAATACTTAGGTACTCCTATATAAACACAATGGAGTTTTTTTTTAAAATCATATGTAACAATAAAAATAGGAGGAGTTCAGACAGATAAAGAGGGAAAACGATTCTGTATGTGCAAAAGTTTGCACTGAAACTCAGGGTAGATTTTTGTAGAGGGGATATAGTAATCAGAAAAAGCATGGTGAGAGCTATTGTTTTAATGTTTCTCTTATTTTTCATTACATTATATATATTATATATAATTATTTATATATAATTATATATTATATATATTAGCAGATGTTTGCAGCTAGTCATCAGTGAACTTTAATGACATTATACTGGTGCTTTTTTGCTTTTTATTTTCCTTATGTTTGTGCCACTATTCTTGAATTCTTGAATTCACCATTGGTGAAGTTCACAAAAATCTATGCTACACTATACTATTAACACTGTATCTCTGTCTGAGAAAGGTAAATAATCTTAAATGTGAATATTCTGATGGCAAAAGTACTCTTCTGATCAATATTTATAGTATATTTCTTCTTCTTCTTTTATCTGACTATAATACTTATAAATGATTCCAAAATATTTGGCACAGTATTAGGATATTGCACTATTAGATCTTTTATTATTGTTAATGTTCCATTTACCATAAAAGGGGAATAAAGTCACTGGACTGAATTTTTCTTTCTGTGTGAAGTGAAGAAGCTATCTCAGATTGAAGAATAATTGTGAGTTCCTTTGATGCAAAATATCTGTGGATTACCATCCTCCCTGTAATTTGGTATATCATCACCATAATCCATGTGAATTCCAGTAGTTTACAAAGCTAGCCTGTTTCCCCAAAGACCAAGGAAAAAAGATGTTGTTGAAACATCATTCAACAACCAGTCCACCAAAATTCTATCTAGCAACAAGAGAGAAGAGAATCCTATCCAGATTTAAGGAGATATATATATTAGGTTGGTGCTACCAAATTTGAACAAGAGTGTAAGATAACTTTATCAACTGCATCTTTCAGCCATTTTTAATTATATGGATATTGTATTTGGAAACTATAGGCATTTTTCTTCAAGCAGGTAGTAGAGAACATTTACATTTATGTTGCCATACTTGTTCTTTTAAGTTGGCCTCTTAGGCAATGTTGTGGTTCCTCTATCATTACAATTTAAAGTTAATGATGCTGAGTTTCCTGTTGAAATGATGAAAATATTGTGACATAGCACAAGGAATAGCTTTCTACCCTGAGGTTAAAACTCTAATCTAGAATTCAGCAGCTTCCCTCAGGTGTATCTTCAGTACAAAAATAATACTAAATATCGTCAGATGTGTTTAATGCAGTAATAGTAAAACATTGCATTTGAAATTACAGAGAGAAGGCATAGAATATCATAATTAAACATTCAGTTCCTTCTGATTTCACAGGGCTAAACACATTGGCCAGAATAGAAGTGCCAGCTTAAGGATACAACCTCTCCCCACTCATTGTGAAGATATTAAAATACAAATACAAATACAAAACAGAATATTTCTATGAGTGATTGTACTGTATGTAATCTTTACATATGTATCTTTTTCTGGGACTTTATGTCTGCTTGTCACAGCTGATCACAATTCTGGAAGAAGATCTGTTTTGTTTTAAACATTGTTAACAGGTATTATATAAACACCTGCTTGAAATACCTTGTTCCCTCTGAATTCAAAGTACTACACAGCCCTAATGTATGCATATATACATTAATTTTACACTTGAATAATGGGTAAACCAATGATAAACAAAGGCTTATCTACCAATGTTATTGTTTGCACAGAAATATTTGGTCCAGACACCAAACCGTGTAAATTATTCTCATCAGTATGTGCTTCCGGTAAATCTTCTCATATCTTACATGGTTTAAAAAATAGCTTATCTGTAGGAAAGCATCTTTTTGTTGCTCATTTACAGGGCTGTCTCATTTGTCAGTGTTATTGAATTTTGCATAGCTAAAATGGATCAGAAAATCTTTTAGCTGTTTTTCTAATGTTCTGTTTTCCCTCTATCTTTGGAAGATGGTAGAACAACATAACTTTATTGGAAGGTTTCTTTCATCCAATCCTCTGTTACACCAAGAGTTTGGCTACTATTTGGAATATTAAGTGAGAATTGGGTCTGTAGCTAGAAAGAAGGGAAAGGATTGCCCAAATTCTTATAAGTAAATCTGATTTGTGATTAAAATGTGACGATAAATTTGAAAATCCAATAACTCTAATTTATAATTGTAGATTATGTATATTAATTTTATTGAGAGTGGAGTAATGTATCTTTTTTAATGTGCTCACTTCTACTTTGGTCCCCTCTAGTCCTGAGTATTTATTTGAAGAAACATAATTACATTCCTTTTCCTCAGGTAAGATTGTAGACTTTGGATTTTTTTAAAGTTCAGAAATAATATTTGTGGGGGTAACAGATGGAGTTTGTATAACCATAAGCAACAAGAAACACTTTGCTTGTAGTATCAGAATTTTCTAATCAGAAACTAAAATTGGTTGGAGCTTTGCTACACTGTGTGTGTCCAGTCTTTGGAGCTCAAAGAACTCTCACAAATGAATGTCTCTGAAACTGCATATTTTATAAAACAATTTGAATGTCTTTGTTTTTTTTCTTATGTAGCATTCCCTAGTCATATTTTCCTTGTGTATGAGGCAAGAACTAAAGCCAAATGTTCATCTGAATATAAAAGTAGTATGCTTTAGTTTATAATGACATGAATCCAAATTTTCTACATATATCATTTAAAGTTTAAACAATGTTGTACTGTAGATATTATTTTCGTTCAAAGTTTGTTGGAGTTGCATTTGTTAAACTTAAGTCAGTTTTCATTAAGGTGATTATAATTTGCTTTCAAAAGGTGTGCTGTGCTAGGGAAACAATATAAATTATTTTCCATTTATATGAATGAAATTCCCATTATTTCTCACTTTTTTCTGTCTCCCTCAATTATTACTCAGTTAAGAACAGGAATTTTTTAAAAAAAATATTTGATCTAAGTATTTGAATTTGAGAAATAGCAAGAATCTTAGTTTTTAGCCACAAAACAACCCTGCACCAATATATTTATTGTATGTGCTGATTTTTTTCATAAATTAGCAATATTGGTAAATTTTGCTTTAATATAATTGGATTTCTGTACATTTGTATCATCATTTTTTAAAATTGATGGGCAAAGTTTTCTGAAAATAAATTCTATACATTTCAGAATTAATAGATTTTTCATAGTTGTTGGTCTTCACTCTGGCTTTATTATTTGCATTCCTTCATCTTAGTAACTTTGTTCTGCTCTGCTCTCTTTCCCTTATGGACTTAACCCCATGGTCAAGGTTTGTACTTTTTATCAAGGTTAGTAGCAGCAAATTCTGATTAATGAGAATGTCTGGAAAACTGGTCAATGGTTTCCTTCACAACAAGGCTTTTTGACCAAAACAAAGTATCTTCCTATAGATCTACTGTTTGTCTCTCCTAAGTTTATTTGGGCGTACATAAGTGCACCAACGTGCCAACCATCCCTGTCCTATTGTTTCTTTTATTTTTCTTATATGTATCCATTTCATGTTTTCATAACTATGTTTATTCTTATACCTATTATTTTTTAAGCGATTGACAAATCAAATCAAATCAAAATAAAAATACTTTGGCCATTCTGATAAGCAGCCTCATTTTGAAAAGCATGTATCCATGGCTGAAGATGAATGTGTATGGTCAAACTAGGTATTTTGGTTGCTTATCTTACTAATTATCAATTTAAATAATCTTGCTATTTATTCTTCCAATTTAAATTGAGTTTATATGCCATATGTTGGCAAAAATCAAAGCTGGAGGATATTTTCATTAACTTTGCAAACTGCGTAATGATTCTTCAGTGTTCTACTACATAAAAATACAAAGTCAAAGGGAACCTTATTGATTTCAGTGAACTTTGGCACTCATAAAAACAATGTTTTTCTTCATGTATACTTACGGATGATGACATTTTGCTATGGACACATTTTTAATGAACCTGAAACAAACAATACACGGAAATAGTTTTTATGTGTTGTTTCAGGACAGCTGCCTGTCCCATGACTTTACTTTCCCACTTCTAAATAAATGCTTGAATGTATTTAAAGTTAAGAAAAGAGTAAGTTTGGAAGACAGTATTTACTTATTTTGTGTTTCTCGTTTGCAAACAAATATAACACTGAAATATATAGTACCTTCCTAATTCCATTGTTATATAAATGCTTTTACTAAAACCTTTTCTATTATATAGTAATTGAAAATTAATCATTTTAACCAACCGGCACACTGGATGTAAATTTATGGAATGATACTGATTTTTTTTAATATTGTTTGTGTTTGTTTGTTTGTTTGTTTTTTAAAAATATTTTTTTTAAAAAAAGATTAATCATTTTCAATGATTAAAACTTTCAAAACCATTTTTGGAGAATTGGGAACATTTTTTTTCTCTAAAATTAAATAAGCATGATACTTAAGCTCATGCTTGAAAGCTATAAAGATACAAGCTATTGGGATGTTGAATATTTTTATTAATTTCATTGTGGTCATTATCAGCACAAGAGAATTAGTATTCAAATATGTAAAATATCCAAAACCTAATTTGCATTTCCATGATGGTTCTGGAAAATACCTACAGGGAAATTTTTTGGGCAATATTAATTAATAAGACAATAAGGGCGTGCATAAGCGCACAATTGTGCCTACTGTCCCTGTCCTATTGTCCCCAACTATTTGTATCTATTTCCGGTATTTATACTTACGTTTATTCTTATCTCTATTATCTTGTAAGCGATTGACAAATCAAATAAATAAAAAATAAGTGAAATATTAAATCAAATATGCTAAAGCCTTGCTCAGTCTACACATACTGTATATAATATGAAGAAATTAAATTTAGCAATCTGAGTAATATACACTTAGAATAGCAGTATAAAATAGAAAGATCACACACACACACACACACACATGCATATACAAGTAAAGCAATAATGTTATCCAAAATAAATTGCTTATACTGTATCTCATTTTGTTAGTCAGAAATGGGTAATTAGAGTATTTTGAGGTTCTGTATAAAACTGGAAATATAGAAGGACATGATTAATGGTTCCTATCTTGAGCCACAAGGATATACTCGTAATGTTCTTCTATGTTGGGCCGTGTGTTTATGAAGTGGTTGCTTTGTTTCCCCAATGTACAGATCTGCACATGGCTCGCTGCATTGTACTGCATATACCACATTGCTCAGTTTGTGTCTTGGTGTTTTCTCCTTGGGGTTGACAAGCTACTTCCACCTTAATATATATTCTTGGGTTTGAAGTTTTAAAGTGTGGTGTGAGCTACAAGATCACTTGTATAATAATTGAATAATAAGGTGTGAAAATGTAGCCTTGTTTGATATGCTTGGTTAAAGTTGAAATGGGTGCAGTGAGGTTAATCCTTGAGAGGTACATCTTACTAAATAATATTTCTTCATGCAATGCACAAATAAGAAACAGCAATACTGGTATTACACATCTTGTTCCATAGTTTAGTCTAAGGCAAGGGTGTCAAATTTGATCATATCACATAATGTATCATGTATTGTGACTTTTTTTGCCTTTGCAGAGCCAAGGTGGGCATGGCCTGTGTGTGACCCAGCTGGCCTGCAGGCTGCCAGTTCGACAGGTCTGGTCTAAGGTATGAAGTCAACTGCTGTCTTGAGAACAGCAAAGGATGCATAAAATGAAGCAGTATTCAGAGAGATCTATTTCTTAATAAGATATAGAAGTATAAGACATTGATCAGTTGTTGAATGACCTTCCCTAAAACCAGCTTGTTCTTCCACCAATAGTTCTTATTGTTTCATTCAATAGGTAACCTTCCAAGATATCCTACATTTACTTATAATATTAAAGAGACATATAGGTTGATGATTGGCCGGATGAATCTTACTCCCTTTCTTATGCATAGACACAATGATCAGTAGACCTGTTTTGTCAATTATATGAAAATTAATGCCAACATGGGCATGTTGATGCTGCACTGTTTTTAATTAACTCAGGTGTGATTGAATCTGCACCTGCTGCCTTTCCTGACTTCATTTGGGAAATCAGATCCATAAACTCCATAGGCTTTACTTTTTGCCAAAAAGACAGACATATCAACGTATGGCGACCTGATAGACATTGAAATTTTGTTGTAAAGTTCTCGGTAGTGATTTCACCATATTTCTGGCAAGGTGTGGGATTCAACCGGTGTTACTACCGGTTCAGTGAGAATGTGCTTTGCACGCACACACACCAGACGCGTGCTATGTGCATGTGTAAAGCATTTGCAAAATGCTGCCTGGACAGCTGACAAACGCGCACGGGTACGCAGTGTTTGAAAATCCTCTTCTTTCCTGCTTTTTTAACCTCAGCTGTGCTACGCAAAAGAGCTGAGGTTGAAAAAGCAGGAAATAAAGGAGGAAACCAAGAGCCCAGGCGGGTGAGCGGGCAAACAAATGAGCAAAAGGTCATTGCAGTGAACCGGTTCTGTGTCTGCTGCTCTTCAGAGCTACCAGTTCTATAGGACCAGACCAAACAGGTAGCATCCCACCCTTGTTTCTGGCATTATAAAGTTGTTCAGCTGACATAGGCCAGCAACAGGAATCCTGTAGTGATGTGCCAGAAAAGGGATGAATTGTTTGTTTTGACTGACTAAGACAAGTCTATAATACTTTGATGTCTGTCCATTTTCCTTTGCCAAATTAATTGCTTGTAGTGTCTCTTCTGGTGAAATGGATCTTGTGCTATAATTTTGCTATTATTTACTATATATAGATGATAGTTAGCTACTAATATTTTTCTGGCTGCTGTCCACTCTGTGTCAAAAAATAGTTTTGATGGATGCTCCTTGTAGGTCTTCATCTTATATTGAGATAGATTTTACTAAGCTCTTACACAAAATTATTGTATAAAAAGGTATTGTAGCTGGTTGTAGTAAAGAGAGCATATGTGTGAAAAATATGTAGTAGCTAGTTGTTCTGTAATTAAGTTATTAAGTTGAATAGTCCATTTTACTCAGTAAGACAATGTAGTTGGGAAAACATTACACTTGTACATTAAATTGGAGAAGGTCCATTTGGGGTAATAAGAGTAGAATGAGTGGGAAATGACTGCTATCAACTTGGGAAACTTTAAAATAATTAAGATACAATTCCAGATACAATTACATGGTCTGTAAGGCTACTCTTAGATCCATTGCAATAAGTAAGCTCTGCAGGAGGCTGAATATGTTTATGTAAGCTACCTATACTGCCACGATTCCGACCCAGCATTTTTTTTAACACCTCTGAAATGCACTACAGGCAGTCCTGGCTTAAGAATCACAACTGGACCCAGCAATTCTATTGCTAAGTAATGTGGTTGTTAAGAGAGGCATGACATAACTTGTGACAGACTTACGACCTTATTTACACTGCAATCATTAAGCACATCATCAACAGTTGTGAAACAAATGTCATGTAGCCATGATTTGTGATTTTACTGCTGGCTTCTCCATTGACTCAGTTTGTTAGATGTCAGTTGTGAAGGGTACAAAAGGCAATCGTGTAACTGTATGATGCTGCAATGATCATAAACTCTACTGGTTGTGAAGTGCCCAAAGTTTAATCATGTGATTATGTGGATGCTGCAACAGAAGTAAATGTGAGGACAGTTATAAACTTCCTTTTCAGCATCATTGTAATTTCAAATGGACTTTTTCCTTTTTCCATTTCTTCCTTTCTTGTCAGCATCTCTTCCCTTTGCGCTTCATGGTCATTCCCACATATCCTTACACAAATGAGTAATATCTCAGAATGTAAATCCATAGGGATGGTTTATTTGTAGCTATGTAAGTATGAGTAAGTTATAAATCTGTGAAAGCTACACCATCAGAATGGCTGAAGGAATTAAAACAGATGCTTATGAATGCTGGGGATTGTAACTGTTGAAAATATCTTGGACCATGAGAAAAATCTCTATCAGAATGAGACCAGTTTGTTGTATGGAAACAATAATAATGGGACCACATCTTAAAATGTGAAAAAAATGGGAAAACGAGAAATTGAAGAAGACCATGATGCTTGGAGAATTGAAGGCAACCAAAAGAGGTTGATAGAAATTGCTAGATACCACCAGTAATACTACAGTAGTGTATTGTTGTGAATACTTAAAGTCTGTTCAAAAATGCAATTTTCCTCTATTATTTTATAAAGAAACACATGTTCTTTAGAAATATAAATCAGCTCATTTGCATATAAATACAATGTTTAATTAGTGAATATCTGCATGTATATAGCACTTTGCTATTCATTTCAGCAGATCTTGATATGAGGGCAAACTCACTACAGATTTGAAGGTACACAATTAGATTTGCAAGAAGGAATTAAGCCAATTACTATTTTAGAGGGATTTTCATGTTTTTTAAAAAATAAAAATAATAATTAATGTTCTTCAATCAGTTAGCTAGATTGAAAAATAATTCCTTTTTATTTATCAGGCAATGTGAATAAATAGCCCAATTTTGGTCTATAAGATTTATTGCTAAGCAGTTGTGTGTGTATATACTGTATATATATATATGTATATATGTGCTCTTCAGCTTTGCTCGGGCATTATCCTACGTCATTGTAGTTGTGCTTTTAAAGTTGTAGCAACATTTTGGCAGAATCTCATCTGCCATCATCAGGCTTCTGTAT
>JANHFN010005866.1:67885-78906 GCA_032468175.1 Toxicocalamus goodenoughensis | reverse complement strand
AAACACTTTCTTTAAAATAGTTATCCCTGATTCATTGCGAGAAAGACAAGATACAACAATAATAAAATATCTAGCTGATTGAAATACAGTTCAGATTTCATGCCTTACAAAATTATGCAGTATCTATCACTATTATATTATTTCTAAACTGCCTTCCATTTTTAAAGTAATGATGCTCAACCAATAACCATTAATTGTCTCATTTCCAGATCTCACAGTGACATGTCCTTTAACCACTGAAAATATTTATTTAGAGTAACATTAAGGTATTTTCAAATGAGTATGCAAGAAATAAATATATTCCCTGCCCTGTCCAGAAACTACTTAATTTGTATTTACTCTTCCCATGTATTCCTTTTTCCTTTGTAAATTGATAAATCCATGACTCAATAATTTAATAATTGTGTGTGGGGGTTCTGTATCTGTATCTTATATTCAACATGAAAAATAGGAATGGATCTCTCTGACCAGTGGATGTGGTTTGGCAATGAAAAGTATCAATGGACCTTTTCTCTAAAGTAAAAGTATTAAAATTATTATCAGCAGTGTAAAAAGTAAAACATGTTTTACTTTAAGATACACAATTCTCTGTCTGTAGGAAAAGAACACATAATTCTCTAATTACATACTATTAATATGATGTCGACTCATAGCAACCATATAGTTTAGGGGTGTCTAACTCATGTCGTCATGGTGGCATCATGTGACATATTGGGACTTTCCCCCCCTTTGCTAAACTGGGCGGGGGAGGGCATCTGGCCCACAGGCCTCGAGTTTGACACCCCTGATATTGTTTCAGAATGATTTGTCTCCAGCTTCACCTTTCATTTCTTCCAACTGTACATACATCACTTCTATAACTGAATCCATCCTTCTTGTTGCTGCTTATCCTTTGCTTCTCTTTCCTTTCTACTTACCTCAACATTATAGACTTCTGAAGGGAGGTCTGTCTTCACATAATGTACCTAAAATATGATTATTTTCAGATATGACATAATGGCTCCATGTCTACGTTTACTCACTGAGTTGGTTTATTGAATAAATCATAAAAAGACTAATTTGTAATGCAAACCCAAACAAACTACGTATGTTAAGGTTTATTATGCTATTTGAATCAGACCACACTGATTCTGGTCTGCGAACTGGCACACTTCTTTTTAAAATGGGATGTATTCAAATGTGTGATCTTGAAGTACAAAGATATTTCATCAATCAACTTTCATCCATCAAGTGAATGTCTTCTTCCATGTAATTTGTTTTTAAACAATATGAATTTGATTTATGTATTTTTGTAGGCATTTAGATAATTTCCAAATCAATTATTTAGCTTTTTCCAAGAATTTTAAAATGTTTGTTTAATTACAATTATGATATAAACAGTATATGCATTTGTGTATGTGTGATTTCATGGGTGTATAATTTCAATCATTTTGTCAATTCATTTTGCTAATAATTTTGTCTTTTCAACTTTTACCAGCCATTCCTGGCCAAATTATTGCCAGTAAACATTTTTTGGGAAAAAAGAACTTTTTATCAAGATTGAGTTGATTTTCATTGGTGCCACAATGGCAATGATTTAATGGTGTTCTAATGGCTGATTTTAATATTTATTTTTTCTGTAAGACAGTAAGAAATGTGACAGGTACTGTGACACACAGAATTTTTACTGTCTTTCAAGCAATACTACTATTCAGGCCTGTTAATAGTTCTGTCATTAACAATATCTCCGAAATGAAATTAGTAATAACTTTTTCCAGTTACCAAGAACTTAAATAATAAAATTAGTAAACAACTGTTCTTGATAGTTCAAGTTTCCCTGTAATGTTAACACTCACTTCAGATGTACTGTGTGAGAGATAACAACAGTACATTTTGGTCACACTGAAGCACACAATGTGTGTACAGATGTCAAGTGACAATATCATCTTCAGGCTTCCTGCTTGTTAAGTCAATGTGTCTGAAGCATAATAAGCATAATTCATTTCTATATGGATGTATAGTCTGAGACTAGGATTATACACAGTCCCTGAAAGTCTTGTGTATAGAGCCCTCCAAAGGTTGCCACTGAATGGGACAGAAAAATGAGAGAACTAGTTGATTAAATATGCAGAAAGTGAGCAGCTGTATTGCTTTTAAATGTATTCGTATTACATTTAAATTAATTTATACCAGTACTGGATCTGACTATTTTGGGAAGTACATTTCTGAAAATGTACTCTGTGTTGATAAGGCTTAGGATCTTTTGTTCTTCAGTAGGAGTCACAGATATAAGCTCTTTTCATAAAATACATTAATGAAATTGGTGATCTTCTTTATCACTCAACCAGAGAAGTGGATTTAGATAATTTCCTAATGTCCTGCCTAGGTCTTCTAATGTTGCAGATAGGCAAAACAAACATTCTCCTCTAGGAGGATTTCCTTGATCTCTACTTTCTGTACAACTGTGAAATGGTTGATTTGAAGAGGAACAGAAATAGAAGGACAAAAGGTATATCTAATAGCAACCATGCAAAGTATTCTCATTCTGTATATATATTGAAACCCAGGATCCAATTCAAACATGTGATTACTGCATTTATTTGGAAACCTTTTTTATTTCATCTTTTTCCCCTTTAAACTTGTTTTTATATCACATTTCATTTTAAAGGAAGTTTCTCATAAAACATTTCTTCCTCTTTTAGATGGCATGATTGCACCATTATCCTTTATGTTTTGAGGACCATTACAAAAGTACATTAGGAATTGTATTTCCTAGGTGGTGTTTCTATTATAGGTTGCAGGAAAAGTCTTGGAAAGAGGCTATGAGAATGACTCAGACAAACAGACTAGTAGCAGCTGCCTATCATAATCATTCTTCCCCTCCTTCCCCCTCTGGGGAAAGTAATAAAAATCTGTTCTTCTGATATCTATAATAATATCCAGCATCCTATTCAAAGAAAAGAGACACTATACTGATAAAGTCAAATCATCTGTCAAATGGAACCCCAGTAATTGGAAATCCCAACATTTTTTCCTCCGTAAACATATTAAATATTTGGCTCCCAGTTGAATTATTTCCCTGTTCAGTTTTATTTTTTGCAAATAAATAGATTCCCTGAGGACATTAATCATTTTGGCAAAATATTTTCCAATTGTAGCATGGTATAATATACAATAGTATTCAAGAGTCCAGACTCACTGGGCGTCGTGTGGCATACATGCTTAATAAATTACTATGGTTGATTGTATAGTCTGTCAGATGTTTAGGTTGGATTAGCAGTTTTATCCATTTATCAAGTTCTTCCCAAAAACATGGGATAGGCAAATGTTGTTTGATGGTGTTAAAGGCACTATTGCAGGATGTAAGCTGTTCCAAGTAAAAGCTGCCTTTTGCATCTGAGTGATGGTGATTTTGTCTATGAATTTTGTGAAATTTTCCACAACTTTTTCTTTTGCTGTCTCAAAATATTGCATCATCCACTATTGCCACCTTCTGTCTTCACTAATGACAATTGCTAAATGTGCTGTGTGATGTGGCAGGTACTTGTATATTTGAATTCTAAAGTTTTAGAGCACTTTAGCTTCTTCATTTTCTAATACTTTAGTTATTTTATGATTCCACCAGTTTTTGCTTGCAGGCAAATGGTATTTCTGGCAGAACTTCCAATGAACATTGTTGCTACTTTGTCATGCTATTGTTTGTAGTTAGCCTATGTGATCTTGCAGGAGCTGACTAGACGATCCACTTGTTTTTTTAAAAAAGTTTCTTTGCAGAGATGGCATTTGCTGTCTGTTTCTGTCTTCTCAATTATGGCTCTGTATGCATTTATTGCTAAGGGAAGTGGCCATGTAATGCTTTGCCTTTACATGTCTCATTTTTATTCTTTATTTGGTCTTTCTTGTAGGCCAGTTTAGTCTTTTTGTAAGTCTTTGTTGCATACTAACTTCAGTTACAACGTATGTGTAATATATAGATATTTAATGTATACTTCAGTTCTTGGGGCAGCAAAGAAGTAAGACATAGAACAGAATGTAGCAATGAAATTCTAATCAATAGCTTTTAAATGCTTCTTCCCAATCAATATTCTGCTCTGTCATAAGGAGTGTTTTCTTAACTTACTAGATTTATATTATCATGTATTTTTCATTTGAATCGCATCAAGAGAGTTACAATAGATACTTGAATTAAACTGTCATTATTATAAAGTAGGCAAAGTTAAGACAGTGTTAGTTGCTATGAAATGAATACATTTATGATAAAATACTGCATAATTTATTAAAGCAAATGTATTTTAAATATTCACAGGAGCTTCATTAAATAGATTTGTCTGAATGTTGGTGAAATTTCATTTGAATTTATAGAATATCCTTTTAACGGATAATCATTTTTCATTTCTCACTCCACATTTGTGAGAATTAGCTTTTACTATTAGTCAGTCATTATCTTCTCCTCCTTCTTTTCCAAGCTAAAACATCGATCTTTTAATCAGTCCTTGTAAAAATCCAGAAGTAAATGAGCAGCTCTAATTCTAAGTAACAAAGTACTTAATGATATAAAGTAACTGTTGTTGCTATTGCTATCTAACCATTCAGTCATGTCCAACTCTTGTGCCTTTATAGGCAAGAGCTATCTATGGTACCCTGTCAGGCATGGACTCTTTCAACTGTTGAATGTTCATCTTTGTATCAGGTTTGATGTTATCAAACCTGCATATTCTTTGCTTGCCCTTTCTTGTTCCACTAACTTTTCCTAGCATTATTGACTTCTTCAATGAATTTGCACTCATGACATGGCCAAAATTAATCAGATGTAGTCTTGTGATTTAGCTTCTAATGATTCAGTGCCTCTCTGTTGATTGCTCTGGCTGTCCATAGTATGTATGGACAATAATTTACATCAGCATCACAGTTCAAAGGCATCAATTCTTCAATCAGCCATTCTTAATATCCAAATCTCATACCCATACATCATTATATGGAAGACTATTGCTCTAACTAGCCTGCTTTCTGCATTTGTATCTCTGTTTTTCCAAATCCTATTCATGTTAACAATTGCAAAACAGCTTAAAGTTATCCTTTGTTTGATTTTAGGAGTAGAAGTGCCATTGTGAACAATTTTTAATCCAAGGAAGATATATTCTTGAAATAACTCAATTTCATCATTGATTTTAAATATTTTATGTCCATCTACAACTGTTGTCATTGTTTTTCCTGATGTTAAGACTCAATCTTAATTTTTCACTTTTGTCCTTGATTACCCAGATCATTTTTCCAGGTCTTCCTTATTTTCAGCCAATAGTGTTATATCATCTACGTACCTCAAATTATTTTTGTTCTTCCCCAATCTTCACTCCAACATCAGGCAGTTCCAGACCTAATTTCTGCATGATCACTTCAGAATACAGCTTGAACAAAAATGGTGATAAAATACAACCCTGTCTAGCTCCCTTACTGATCCTGAACCAATCTGTGTCTCCATAGAATGTTCTTACTGTTGCCTTCTAATTAGTGTACAGTGATCTGATAAGTCTGATCAGGTGGGTACCAAGATTATGAAAAGCCGTCCATAGCTTATTGTGTTCTATACAGTGATTAAGCTTTTCTGTAATTGATAAAACCCATACTGTATATAGATCCTTTTGATAGTCATGTGCCTTTCCCATAATCCATCTAATATTGAAAATGGGATGTGAAGTGCTGTGCCCTTTTCTAAAGCCAACTTGTACATCAGGTAACTCTTGACTGATGAGATTCTACAAGCTCTGTTTAATGATTGGTCAATATATTCTCTAAAGCACCTGAAGGCAGGACAAGAAGCAATGGATGGAAACTAATCAAGGAGAGAAGCAACCTTTAGAGAGCTTTCCTGACAGAACAAATATTTAACAGAATATTGCTTGCATGAGAAATCAATGCAATTGTGCGATAGTTGGAGCATTGCCTTTCTTTACTAGTGGGATAAAAACAGATCTTTTCAAGCCTTGAAGAAAACTAAAGTAACTATTTAATTTTAAAGTAAAGTAAATAACATAAATATTTAGTTATGTTATTTACTTTACTTTAAAATTAAATAGTTACTTTTTAAAGTTACAACTTGAAAAAAATAAAATTCTGAATTAGCAAAGGCACAAACAAGAAATAAGTCAAATGTGCTTATGAGTTGTATTTAGCTAAGTCATGAATCCTGTTTTCTCCACTGTACCTTACCACAAAATATATTATGTTGGAGAAAACATTAAACTACTCCTGAGCCTTTGATTTAACAAATGATGTACTGAGACAATAAAAAACTAATGTGTCAGTAAGAGATCTCTGCAATTCAAGCTGTTGATGTTGAAAAAAAAAATCTACATCAGCGCAATCTGATGTTCCTTGTAGAGCATTTGACAATTAGGCTGGTTCACTAACCTGGGTAATAGTACTCTTTTCCCTAGAGCCTTTCTGAATGGCAGTATCAAAAACAGGGAACTATGCCTATAGAATTTGATTCCACAAACTAATGAAATAATCTTTAAAACTCAGAGCAGACCAGGTTGCAAATTAACTGTCTGAAATATATGAATACTGAAAATTAGCACATTTTGATGTTGATTAGAGGTAATTGATATGAATGGTTGAATGGAACTATAGAAGGGTGGAAATATTAAGGATAAGACTAAAAAAGGAGTAAAACAAGGTCTTGACTCCATCTGAAGCCCTGCACATTGCTAAACAAAGGCTCACATGTTTGGTTACCAAGCTAAGGAGAATCAGAAGTCAAGAAGCATTTACTCTATTTTTCAAAGAATATCCAAGGTATCCTCCCAATTGAAATGCAACAACACCTTAATAACAGAGCCACCACCAGCAGAATAGTACTGGATGAATATATGTGAGAAAGAAGAATACGATATACTTCATGTTAGTTTAGCCATAGATACGGTTTCTGTCCAGGGCAAGTGCTATCCATCTTTTCATGTTCTGACCTATTGTTATATGTCTGCTGTTGTGATGCAGACAAGGTAAGATGGGAAGTGGAGCTGCCCCATGTGCCCCGGACCAGCTTAGCTCAGGATGCTCCACAGCCAGGATGCCCCACAGCCAGGCTATCCATGCCCCAACACTTGCCTCATCTCGTGGCTACGGCACCAACACATCACTCAACCTCCTGCTCCATTGTGGCTGTGAGCAAGCAGAAGTGGGCCAGTGTCCACATGGGGTCTTGCTGGAAGGGCTGTTGGAACTCCTGACACGAGGTGAGGCAGTTTTTAGGTTGTGAATGGGCTGGCTGTGGGGGCCCTAATATAAGCCAGTGTGACGCATGCTTCACCCCCTGATCTCACCCTGTGCCCATGGCACATTGCTTGACCTCATGCTCTAGTGCTGCACTGGTGCTGGAAGAAGTGGGCCGGTGGCCACATGGGCTCCTGCTGCACATGGCTGCTGGTGCTGCCACTGTGAGGCAGTTGTTGAAAGGTGGATGGCCTGTTTGCGGGGCTCTGAGGTAAGTTGGTGTGTTCATGGGGTAGCTCCACCTCCCCTCCCCTCATCTCACCTCGCCTTGGTGGCATGGTGAGGAAACAGATGGAATGGGTGGGCAGCTGGCAGTACAGACAGTTAAATAGGCTTGTTTTAGGGGTAGAGCTTATATTGGGCACACAGGCAGAAAACATGCTAGGGCTTATTTTGGGATAGGTCTTATTTTCAGGGAAACATGGTAGCTTTACATTCCAAATACATGCATCTTGCTTAAAAATAAAATATACCATATTTACTTGTGCAGGTCAGCCCAAGAGAGCCAATTTGGTGTAGTATTTAAGGCATCATGCTAGAAATCAGGAAACCTTGAGTAAGCCCTCGCTCAGCATGAAGCCAGCTGGATGACCTTAGACCAGTTACTTTTGCAACTCCATTTTATGGCATCTTTTTTATTCTCAGATCTTCACCACTGAATAGTAATATTGGCTTCTTTTATTTTCTTCTTCTCCCTCAAAGAAGGATTTATAGTTTAGTTTAAAATTCTTCCATGGTGGGATTAATAGGTTTGTGTGTGTGTGCCTATGGAGTACTATTTTGTAGTTAGTATAATTTGGTAATTAGTCTGAAGTTACTGACCTGCTAATGCTAGTCAGAATCCCAGCATAATGTTTTTATGATGATTGAGCTTCTATTTTTCCCTACTATTGCTTTATTTATAATATTCATACCTGCAGTGAAAATCTTTTCCCTCAGTCAGAAATTGCTTACTTAAACATATGCCTTTCTAAAGGTGGATAAACAATTCCAGGTTGTATTTCATAACTTATTGAATTAGGAACCACGTATAGCATCTCCTTCAGCAAAACTGAATCCTTGCATATTTCATCCTGACAGTTATCCCACTATAATGTTTCCCTGTTTTATAGTTATTTACATCTGTTTTTTTTAACCTTGTTTTGACACGAACTATAAAAAAAGTCTTGTCTCATAATATTTCAATGCTATTATTTAATTTGGAGAAGGGTGGAAGTCTTTGGGATCCAGTGACTGGCATTTTGAAAATTCTTGATTTATTTAAATAATTCAAATTCTTTTTTTAAAAGAAAAGACGCATTATATTGAGTAAATGCAAACAATCATTTCTTTCTGTTTTAGTAAAATACCTGTAGAGCAGTGTAAGGAAAAACTTTTGAATAGGTTTTCTATTTATTTTCATTACTTTCATGTATTAATTTAGCACAAAATATATTAATTGCATATGGAAAGGACAAGACTATGGCCCAGCTCTGGAGGTGCGGTTTTCCTTTATTCAAAGTCTATTTGTGCAATCATTACTGTGAGTTTGGATGCAGAGATAAGAACACTACAGCAAGCCCTGGTGTTTAAAATTGGTAGCTAACATCTTGAGAATTGTCACAGCATAATGCTTGCCTGTGCTATATATGGCTCATGGCTAAAAGTTGTTAAAGCAGTTCTGAAATCTGTGCTGGTTTCCCTTCCCCTCCATCCCATGTCTTCCTTTGATAGCTCTGACTGCAAGCTCAGCATTCATATTTGTTTTCTATTCAGCTACAGTATAGTGCTAGTAGAAGAAAAATGCTTCAAGTTTAGGTATGTGTGAACATGCTTAAATGGAAACCATTCTCAATATTAGAACATAGTAGCTTAGAAATGATACCTTATTTAAATCCTACATACAGCACCATTGGATGATAAAGAAAGAAAATGTACAGTGGAATTCTAGAATTAAAAACTTAAGATCTCTTTAAGCAATCTAAAATCCATATTTTCTGGTCTTTGCACAATTGCATGCCCAGGGGTGGGATTCAAATTTTTTAACTGGTTCTGTGGGCATGGCTTAGTTGGTAGGCATGGCTTGATGGTCATGTGACTGGCTGGATGTGGTCAACTCAACATCACTCACATCGAGGCACACATCTCCTTGCCTGGCCTCTCATGACTGTGGCGATGCTGCAAGAGTCGTAAGTGTGAAAAATGGTCGTAAGTCACTTTTTTTCAGTGCCATTGTAACTTTGAATGGTCACTCCACACAAGCAAACTACCAGCAAAGGAGGGGAAAAAAACTCAGAGAAGTTCCAGAGACAGGAAGTCTAGTCCTGTCAAGAATATAATAAGGGTTAATGAAGAGGCAGTTTCTGAAAGTAACACCAGAATGTTTCCTTCCTGCCTTCCTTACAGGATTAGGCCAGTAATTTCTTCTTATAACTGGTTCTCCGAACTGCTTAGAATGTTAATAACTGGTTCTAGCAAATAGGTGCGAACCTATAGAATCCCACCCCTGTGCGTGATTAAATTGTGATTAAATTTTAAAGCATTTGTATGGACTTCCTGAAACCAAAATAAAAAAAACAAAACAAAGCAATCCCCAAGACATTTTCTTTTTATTAATAAAGATGATAATTCCAATTACTATTTTAAATAGTGATACAGTTGTAGTTTCCAGAATAACAACTTATGTGAATCATATACACTGCATGAGTTGTCTGCTTATTTTATGTGATTGTTCATTTTTAGTATATCAGCAGAATAAGTAATTATAAAACAAAAATAATTCAATCAGCAATAAGAATACCGTTGCACTGTTTATTCATCTACTGTTCAACTATTTTTAGTTCCTTCTTTTTTGAAAGAAGCCATCACCTTTGGAGAAGCAGTAATGTTGGCAATTCCTAATAAAGCAAGTAGGATGATGAACATCACCATTATTTAAAGAAGACACATCATAACATTGTACTCCTGTCCCTAAATAATGTGTACTGTCATTCTCCAATACAGGAACAAGGGATGAAGTCTCCATTATGTGAATATTAGTTAGGATTAAATACCTTTTGGAAAATAAGTATAGCACATATTGAAGAATTTCTGGTATTTGGCTGTATATGTGCTATTTAAATAATGCCTCTGCCTCATTTAAAAAATATCATACTTTATAATAGCTGTGTCCTTGGTAAAATTTGGAATACTGTGGTTAAAATATAGGGGTGAGAATCAATTAAATTGTCCAAATCAATTAAACCAATCTGTCTGGAAATATTAGTTGGCTCTTCAAAAAGTTCCATGTAAGAATCTATAACTGCAGCTGAATTTCTACAAAAACCAGTAGGAAAATAATTAGTTTTTTCTAATTCTTTACATATTTTAGGAATTTTAAATATATATTTTTAGAAGAATGGTATTTTACTTTCACTTAATAAAAATGAAGGTATAAAAAGAATTACCAGGAAAGGGAGAGGTATTAGCAGATTTAACAAACAAGATGTAATTTAAAGCTTTTGAGGAAGCTGTTGAAGCTTCTTTAATCCTTTACTTTATTCTATTCTGCCTATAGGAGGCATCAGAAATGGACTGGAAAAAGAATCAAACCATGCAATGGTAGCAGAGTTAGAATATCTCTTTGCTCCAATCTAGTGCCACTGATTTTAATAATATGCACTATCCCAATTGAACAGAAGTATTTTGAAGTACTGTAATGGAGTCAAAAAGGAATTATTTGTGATGCACACTTTCCTGATTCTCCTTCTAACTCTCATATTCTTTATCCAATGTTCTCTGGGGGGGGGGGG
>JANHFN010005866.1:7008-17793 GCA_032468175.1 Toxicocalamus goodenoughensis | reverse complement strand
GAAACACGGGCTGAATATATCAACCCAGCCATTCTGGTTTAGAGTTTAGCATGCTGTTTGATTCCGGCTTAGTCAATAATCCATGGCTAAGATCTTCCTACTCCTTAATGCAGCTGCCCCTCTGCCCATTCTCCAGCCTCCTGCCCCAGTTCTTTCTTTGGCATCCAATTTTGCAATGCCAACCTCCCCGGATGCAGTCGACTTCACCCTCTTTGCTTCAACCTAAGGTCCACTTCTATTGGGCCAAGAAGGTATTCAGCACATGCTCAGAGACTCCCAACTTCGGGGAGGCGTTCTTTACGCTCCGCCCAGGAGGAGGAAGGCATGCGGAAGCAGCCCAGACCAGCAGAGGCAGAGGGAATGATTGCTTGGAAACTCAGCAAGCAAGCAAGCACAGGGTTCGGTCAGAAGAACTGGGCTGCCGAGGGACGTTAGGTTCTAGGTCCAGGACAGCCACATAGAGCTGAACTGAACCGAGCCATGCACCTTGGCAAGCCGCAGCTGCACCCACCTGCATCCTGCGCGCAAGCCCGGCTGGCTGGAGAGGCGGAGGCCAGGTGGGTGCTGCGCACTCCCTTGTTCTCCTCTGGGCAAGGGGGCCCTGACGCTGGACCATCCACCCCTTCCACTGCATGCCTTGGGAGGGTTTTGCTTTCGGGCCTTCTGGCGTGCCTCCACCGCTTCCATGAGAAATGGCAAGCTAAGGTGCCTCCTTTCTGCCACCTCCCACCTCTCCCCCCCACAGGCTTGGCAAGGCTCACCATGTGCAGGTTCTGAATTCGAGGCACCGGCTATGGAGCAATGAAACAGTCAATGGGCTGCATGGCTGGCAGTCAGTGAGCCTGTGAGGCCGGCACCTCAAACACCCTCCTCCCGCCTCTTAGTGCCCCCCTGCGGCCCTCTTGCCTTTTAGCACCCCCTAAGGCATCCCATTGCCCCCCAGGGGGCAATACTGCCCACTTTGAGAACCATTTTAAAATAAACTAGCCAGGATAGAATATAATCTTGCAATATATTCTTACTATTACAAATAGGTATCATCTTAATTCAAATGTTAATTAATTCTGTAATTTTGCATAAAGTTTACAGTTATATTCCGCTTTTCCAAAATTGTACAGTCATTATGTTGACCATTTTTCCAGCATACGTTTTGTCTCCTGTGGTATGATTGTAAACTCACAATCTTATTCTTTTAAGATTTTCCATGCCAGAAAATGATCAAAATAAATTATTTTACAAATGACACTTTGTATATATATTTGTCTTCTCCACAAAGTTCATAAGTCTTCATATATTATAAAGTGAGCATTATCTAATATTAAATTTTGTGTATGTCCACTTTATAAGGATGATATACTAAACCATAATGTTAAGCTATCTCACATTGGTAATATGACCTACTCCAAAAGTAAGTCCTAGCTTGATTTTTACATGTGCCCAATATAACCCTACCCCAAAAATAAGCCCTAATCAAGACCCTGCCTATTCTAGGGTACACAGGTAAAAATTAAGCTAGGGTGGGAAGGAATGCCCTACTACTTACCTTTGGACAGTTGCAGCCAGGCCTCACACATCCTAACACCTGCCTTGCCAGGCCATTTTTTCTCCAGCCAGCAAGGCTTTCCTGAAGGCCTCTGTAGCTGATAACAGAGCTCTGGATCAATCCTTCAGGAAAGCCTTGCAGCCCTTGCTGGCCACAGAAGAAGTTCCCGAAGACCTCTGATAATGAGAAGGAGACCGGGGGCGATGCACACAAGTGAGGTGAGCCAGTGGATGACATCTACCCCCCAAAATAAGACCTGGTGCCCTTTTTGGTGACAAAAAATATAAGACAGTGACTTATTTTCAGGGGAAATGTTGGGAGGGAAAAGGAAAGAAAAATAAAGATGAGCTTTTGTACTTTGGAACTCCTACTTTGATGATAAGGAGAAAGATTTGCCAAAATCAGCAAATACAGGAAATAATACATGAAAAGCAGTGTGAGATGGAATGAGTAGATCATGTATGCAAAGTACAAACCGTTGTCTTAGCAAACAAAGTTTAACAGAAAACAAAGAATTGTAATATGTAATATGACATGAAAGTCACAAAGAGAAAGGAAGTTTTCTTTCACAATGTATTTGCTAAAGTTATCTCTGTGCCAGTTAGAACCCCCAAGGTAACCAGGGTTTATTTATAGTCTTTGGCCATAAGACCATGAATACACATACTCACACATACCCACAAGTATTTTATTCACATGGCATTTTAATGAAAAGAATGCAGTTTTATGTATTTTAAAATAAAAGTCTAATTGATCAATAATATATTTTAGATGAGAAATTATTATATACTGCTTCCAGTTTTTATTTTCATGCATCAAAACTTGCATTCATAATTGACATAAGGCAGCTAATAAAACCAACTAACAGTTGCTATGACAACAATGATTTGCTCTCTCACTCCAGAAGAATAAAATAATTGAACATGTAATCTACTCTAACCAAATGGCATTTTCCCTTTCATATAAAGAACTAATCATGGGAAATTCCATCTTATTCCTGTTGTAATTTTCTTTCATAAAACAAAGCTTAGAAATGATACCCAAAACAAGTTTTTTCAGTTGTCAATGTAAAAAGCAATAAACATAGAAATCTAGTATAGTGCAATAGCCTTGATTTAAATCTTTTAATCTAAGGCCCTCCTTAATAGCCCTATTTTTAATAATTTCCAGAAGGTCAACAATGAGGATACCTTGACAGAATATGTTCCTGTTCCATAATATGGAGACTGCAACAACAACAACAACAACAAAAACCATTGCATGCAATTCCCACCCCAGCTTCTTCTAGCCTACCTCAGTGACCATTAAAGTATTTTAAGTATGGTTAGAAACATAGAAATATAGAAAACTGATAGGAAAATACCTAGTGATCCATCAAATCTGAGGGGTTTCTTTTTGTTGTTTTCTTTTTAATTTATTTCTTTTTTATTATTTTTTTAACTTATTTTTAATTTACTTATTTTTTGTTGAATGATGGACATATATTTATCCCAAACATTTAAACTCAATTACTAATGAAAGTCTCAGGTCTTCAGTTCACATCCCAAAGTTATATGCCACCCAGTCAAATTCAGGGCTCCTGAACATAGTAGGACAATGAAGTCATGGCGCCAGGCTTTGATAAAAACCTTCAGTGGATGTTGCCTAAGGGCAGCTCTACAATGGGACCAGGGATGGGTACTGTTAAAAAATTTGCACCCTTTGGGGCATTTTTTGCTGTTGTCATTAAGGTGCTCCTGGCAGCCTGGAAGAGATTTGGGTGTTATCTTGGTATGTATGTTTCTTATGTTGTGCTTTTAGCTCTGTTTGCTTGAGCTAATAATAAAGCTTAAAATTCCTTTATTTACTGGGAGAGCTCATTATCTCTGGATCAAAAAAAGAAATCAATTGCCTAGGCACCAGATCATTACTTTAATACTTGGCAAAACAATATCCTTCTGCATTTTTTTTCCAAAAAGAAGGCTGTATACAGAATGCTTTCCACCCAAATAATTTTCTCCAGCTCTAATATAGTACACAACCTAGTTTTATAAATACTAATCTCAACAATTTCCTAAATTTTCTTATTAGTAATTTAAGGGTAATAATAGAGTTCTCAAGCCAAAAATATCTATATGCTGGGATATGCAATAATAGTTGCCAGTGCTATGTGTAACAATATGCAGCATTGGTTGAATTGGAATATATTGTTCTGAAGTATCGGTACTGTTTCACTTCAGTCCATATTGTTCCAAACTTCCTCTTCTTCTTCTTCTTGTGCCATATCCGTCATTGGACATTGGCGATCATGTTGGCTATCCTTCCTCTGGACCAGCCATTTATGATGCAGGGTAGTATCCAGACGAAAATGCTGTAAAAGAGTTTGATATGCTCTGAGAGTGATCAGTCTTGAAACATGAATGATACATGTAACAAACCAGTCCGCTTCCAGTTTGGAAAATTTACTTCCAGAAACTGCTGAATGACATGATCTAAAGAGTTTTGATATGGTATGCACAATAACATTTGAAGTTATCCCCAGGCTACAAGTAGTCCTCAAGTTACAACAGTTCCAATAGTGACCGTTCAAAGTAACCATAGCACTACAAAAAGTGAATTATGACCATTTTTCATAGTTACCACCTTTGTAGCCTCCCCATGATCATGTGATCAAAATTCAGATGCTTGGCACTGGTTTGTATTTATGACCATTGTTTTGTCCTAAGGTTATATGATAACTTTTTGCAAACTTTTGCTAAGCAAAGTCAAAGGGGAAGCCAGATTCACTTAACAACTGGATTGCAGTGATTCACTTAATAGCTGTGATAAGAAAGATTGTAAGATGGGGCAAAATTCATCTAACAAATGTTTCATTTAACAACAGAATTTTTGGGCTTGATTGTCGTCATAAGTTGAGGACTTCCTATAATTGAGCGGTATACAGGTAAAATATTAAAACATAAAAACTGTATCTAGAATTTAGATAAGAGGCAAAGGCAGTTAAAATTTATCTTTAAATGTTAATTAACAGGTTGGGATCATATGATTGCTCTTCACAGCTGCTTAATGATTCTGGGAAAAGATGCAGCTATTTTAAAGAATTCCAGATAGTACTATGTTTCTGCCTAATGTGCTCTGAAGCACCATTTTGGAATTGAATCTGAAGACTGCACAATCCTAACTGAACCAAAAGAAAAGGTTCATGCTAATATATTCTTCATAATGTATTCTTAATTTATTCTATATGGGAAAACTACATTTTGATGTTAAAATAAATATTTCTGTATTTAAAAAAGATGAAGCTCCAAAATATGATTGGCCTGCTCCACATCCCGCTGAACCTGAAAAAAGGATCTCCTATGGAAGGTCCAAGTTATTGCAGATATTTATAAGAAGAGTCATGTATATCCAGACTAAAACCTGACTAATACGGAACCCCATTTTGCATAAGCAGACATTAAAAGGTTCTCCACAGCAGTGAACCATTCAAATTACTGAAATTCAAACTTGTAATTAAATGAGATCCCCTGAATATTCAGATATCTTTTGTGTGCTGGAAACGTTAGCAATGAGTTTGGCAGGATGATAAGGAGTTGCTTCGCTTGAATTCTCATTATGATACTTATTTGAAAGGCAGATCTTCTTGGCAGAGATCTTAATTACCAAGAGTTTCCTGAGTGGTTAGCTTGACTTCTGATGAAAGTTCAAAGTAAGAAAGCTTTTGCCAGAGCCTGGTTAATTTTAGTCCTGGTTGATTTGATCTTGAATATGTTACTGGTAACATTTGCTTTAATATCCACTTTCTTTTTTTAATGATTTCTTTATTTAATGGGAAAAGTCCTACAGCTTCATGGTTTTCTGCATAGTTTTGCTCTATGTAAACATTTTTGGTTTTGGTTCTGGACAACATAATGGTATTCCATAGTTTATTCCATTAGGATGGTTTTCTAAAATGAAAGACTACATGGATATGTATCCATCCTAATAGAGGAATAAAAAACAAAATCATGTCAAAAAAAACAATTTATTCTTGTTTATGAAACAATGAGTCTAAAATCATCATTTTTAATGGTATGATGTCCTAAAGTTTTTCTGGATAAATTATTTTCAGTTTTTAAAATTACTTTTACCTTAGATGACTGAACATGAGAAATAAACATTTGTCCATATTCATTTATTTTCTTCTTTATTTTAATATCCATAGTATGATTTATTAAATACCGAAAAGGCAAAAAAATAGATGGGTTATTGATGGACTTCTATAAATAAAATTTATTTCCAACTGTCTATATTTAGTTTTATGAAGCATTACTTTTAAGTGTCGAGATATTTGGCAGTGTTATCAAGTTCTAATTATAAACTGTTAACTGATTGTTAGGAAAGCAATCAGTTAATTCATGTAATTATGTTACCATGAAAAGATAAAAGTTTCAAGCTAGCTGGTTTCTCTGAAGGAAAATATTTGAGATAAGATGGTTCATAAAGCATAAAGCCTTTCTAAAGCAGTATAGGTAGTCCTCATTTAGTGGGACAACACTGTCATTAAGTAAAATAGTCATTAAGTGGAACCATCATTGTGCTTATGATCTTATTTCAGCTTTCTTTACAGAAAAGATTTCTTTACCAGCAAAGATTGCAAATTTAAGAATTGATTGTAAAGATACTTTTTCACTATCACTTTAACTGTTAACAGTTACTAAGCAAGAACTACTAATACAGTAGTTAAGATTAAAACAGTTCTTCCAATGTTTTACATTTTCCTCATTTTTTTATAAACTAAATGCAAAACACAAATAAAAAGAAGAAAATGATAAACAAAGAAAATTAATAGAATTTCAAAAAGTAACAAAACATGAAATGTATATAGTTATATATATGCATACATAAGCACACACAGACATATGTAAAATTATATAATAAACATTTCAATGAACTGAAGCAAACATTCATTATCCACAGCTAGTTATATTGATAAGTTATACAATTATAAATTGCTGGTAACATTAATTCTACAGAGCACCATATAGTTGGAGAAACATATTTGCCTTTCAAATGCTAAACAAGTCTTTTAGCTGTACCCAAAGTATAGGAATTCTATGTTCTTTCTCCAGATGTCAATTCCCATGAGATAGCAATAAACTTGAAATGAATAGGAACTTTTGAAAATATTGAATCTCAAAGCTGAATTAATAAAGGATTAATTGTTGGGTATTTCAGAAATGACATTATTGCATTTGCATAAAAAATCTGAGTAAATGGTTATATCATTGGAGATGCAGTGAAATTAATGTTTTAATGTGTTATATATGAAGTGTGTCTCAGTGTGAGTATTATTAAAAGGAAAATAAAGTGACAATATGAATTTACGTTTCCATTAAAACCCAGAAAAATGGAATGCCATATGAACTATAAGAATTTTATTCAGGCTTACATGCTGTAATTGATTTGTTGCATTAGCACTTTTAGCATTAGATTTTCAGGTCTGTTCTGTGAGGTACTGGGAATTTGCTAGAATAAGTATAGAAAAGCATTTTTAGAAAATATCTTAGTTAAATTCATTCATTCACTGAATCTAGACAAGAGACTCAAGAGTAATTTATTATATATCCCAATGAAATGCATTGGGAAATGCATATAATTAGGTCACTAAATTCTTTGGATCTAATAAGTGAGATTCACAAGAGATAAATTATTCCTTCTCCTTCATCTAGGAAGTGAATCAGATATTATTGGTGTAGTTCAGTGGTTCTCAATCCTTCCATTTTGGTGGCACAGCACAGGAGGAAGCTTGTGAGTGGTAGGGGCATGTGCACTGCATTTGTGTGAACCGTGTGTGTGTGTCTACCTTCCACTCACACAAATTGAGCTTTGTGAGCATGTATAGGGTTCCTGTGCTCACACACAAAAGTCTACTGGCAGGCACTGACACTTGTGTGTGAAGCTCCACTTACGTGAATGCAAGCACTCTATGCTCACACAAATGGAGCTTTGCATGCGAGCACAAGTGGTCTCTGCTCATGCAAGTGGAGCTTTGCACATGCACTTCCCCATTTTCCCATGGCTCGGTTTTTGGCTTGGGTATTGGGGACCCATGGTATACTTCAATATGAATGGAGTTTTGAATAGGAAAAAAATAGATTTGAGATAAAAATAGGAATTTTGGTAATGTCTAGGACCATAGTACTACAAGAAATCTACAAAGTGATCTAGAATTGAATGAGTTTACAATGTATTAACTCAAGTATAAAGGAGGTAAATTCAACATTTTCATTTTGGAGCCCTAAGCATTTAATATAACTTATTTCTAATGACAAAACTGATGTGGCTGAAATCTTGAAAATCATATAATTATTTAATAAATACATATTTTCCTTAAGTGCCTATAAAACCATACAAGAGAGACTTGGCATAAAAGTAAATCATACATTGTAAAATATAATTATTTGATTTCTCAAGGTGGCTCATGTTTTGTCAAGTGACTTAAACGCTTGAATGAACTCTAAATGATGTACTATCTCTTCATGAGAAGGAAGGATTCACTGGGGAAGAGCCTAATGCTGGGAACAATTGTGGGAAAAAGAAGAAGGGGACAGCAGAGAATGAGGTGGCTGGATGGAGTCACTGAAGCAGTCCGCGTGAGCTTAAATGGATTTCAGGGATGGTAGAGGACAGGAAGGCCTGGAGGAACATTGTCTAGGGGTGGTAATGGGTCAGAAACAACTTCATGACTAACAACAACAACAACCTCTTCAGTTTCCAATAAAAGTGTAGATGATGATTGATAGTTTGGACCAAGTAACCTTCAATGGGGAATACTGTAGATAGAATCCTAGAAGGAGAAGTGTGTGTGTGTGTGTGTGTGTACATATGTATAACATATAAATGTTATATATCATAGTGTTCTTTTTAGAGATGCTAAGCAGGATTGTCCATTTTAGTTACTATATCCTCTTGAATAAACAATTAATAATGGATGAAATGAGTACACATGGGGAAAATCAGAAACTTCCTCCAAAGCTTGTTTGATTAAATTAGAGAGTGATCTTTGTATCTGCTCTAGAGTATATCTGAGATGCTTAATTTGGATATCTCTATTCCTTGAGTAATTCTTAGCTTTAAACAGTACACTCTGAAATTGCATATTAATATTCTTCCCATATTCTTCCCATAAGAAAAATACTATGTGTTATTCTAAATAATGGGGTATAATATTACATTTTACTCCTGTTTTTGCTGAAATAATCCTGAACATATAATTAAATTAATTAAATTATATTATTAAGTATATCTAAAGCATAGCTGGTTTTCTTTCCTGATTCATCTTAATTAATGGAGTAATTAAAAACCATAAGAAAACTTCTGACCACATTTAATTCAGACAAATCTAAAAAAATATCATTTTTGGCACACTATACCTAGTCAGCCTCAGAACCTGGCATTTACATTTAATACAGCTTTGAAAAGACTTTGCCAGTGTTAGTCTTAGATGAATGGTAGAATTTGTTGATCAGATTGGTTAAGATAAATTATTTAATGCACAATTGAATTGGAAGATGTCAGTACTAACAATTATTTCACTTACCCTGTAGACTGAAGAAATTCTATCACAGTCTGCATTTAAAAACAGTATCTGATCTTCTTGATTTTTGTTTATTTATTTAATTGAAAATTTCAGGCTAATGTGTGTGGAGGGAGATTGGATTTGTTCAGCAAGATAATATTTTGGAAAAATAAATTGGCTTTAGTACAGTAAAGTTGATAGTGGACCAGTGCTCTCTATGATTTCTAGACAATTTCTATTGGAGCAATTTATACTTCTATTGGCGATTCTGTATATAGTTTCAAAGGACCTACACTGGCTATTGAAAAGTTAGAAATTCCATAAACAGAAATCATTGCTGTTGATCAAGATATTATGCGATAATTTTTCAATGCAGATTAGATTGACAGTATGCATTGATTTTCTGATAAGAATTCAAACTCACAAAGTTCAAAAAGTTGCATTTTACTTCTTTTTTGTTTCACGCCTACATGTAGTTAAGCTAAAATACCTACCGTAATTAGAAAAGAATCCCATTCTTATAAATTAGATGCTAAAACTATAGCTAAGCTTTTATATATAAATATTGCGGCTTTAAAAAAAATAACTTCAGTGGATCTAAGAAGGCATTGAGCCTTTTTTAGATAATTGAAAGTTTAAGAGTAAATTATCTTAATTTAGATAATTAAGAGTTTAAGATTTACCAAACTCAAAGTTATATCATTAAGAAACTCCAAGCCAACAGTAAAAGTTGCACAGTAATAAATGGCTATGTATGTATGGCAGAGATTCTTTAAATTCTCTCTTTTATTCATTAAACATCAAACTCAGTCAACTGAACATTTAAAAATGTATCACAAATGTCTATTATTATTATTACTAATTATATACTTTATTCATTAAACATGAAACTCAGTCAACTGAACATTTAAAAATGTATCACAAATGTCATTATTATTATTATTAATTATATACTTTATTCATTAAACATGAAACTCACTCAACTGAACATTCAAAAATACATCACAAATACCATTGACTGTTGCTAATGATTGATATGGATTGCTGCCAGCGGACTAGGTATCAATCAAGTACCTTCATCATCATCATCATTGTTGTTGTTGTTGTTGTTGTTATTTTTTTAAGTAGTACAAGATTGGAAGAGGTGGCCTATAGTCTTGACCCATAGAATTACCAAGAATTGAACAGGACTGAATGGATAACATCACCATCATAGTTTATTAAATGTTTGACTCATGAACTAGTTCCTGATCTTTTACATGATGTTGTATCATTGGTCGATTGGATTATGAGACAAATTGATTTCCACATCAGGAACATCATTTTATGTAATATAATATTTTTGTCAAATAATGGGACTTTGGCATCAGAAGAAAATGCAGAAAAGAAGGAACTGAAACAGTTGAAATAAATAATTTACCTTATAGAATAAAATTTAACAGAAGATAAAATAACAGTCTTCAAATATTTAAAAACTACCATACAGAAGATTAGTTGTTCCAGAAACCAGGGCTTTAGGTTTCATTTATATACTTTATATATATAAAAATTTTATTTGGTTTTTAAAAACAAACATAAACAAACAAAACATAAAAACATCAAGCTATCTTCCATAGGTGTACATGCAGTGTGCCGGTTGGTTTACAAATTGTTTTGTGCTTCCATTTCGTAGTCTTCAATTACAATTACATTACATATAATC
>JANHFN010005865.1:519720-544978 GCA_032468175.1 Toxicocalamus goodenoughensis | reverse complement strand
CTCGAACCTGCAGTAATTGCAAGCAGCAGATGTTAATAACAGCCTTCTAGTCTGTTGAGCCACCAGAGCTCCTTATGTAGAGGTCATAGCTGGCTCTATAGGCAAAAGAGGAAATGCAAATCCTAGGAGTGTGTCTGAGTTCCCAGGTTTGGTTGAAGTTTAGACTGCTCTGAGGGTGATGCAATTCCTATTGTGATTTAATGGCTTTCGTTCTGTTTTGGCTATTGGGTGAGAGTATTTGCTTATGAATGGAGCTATCTGGATACTTCTCTTCTTTCAATAAGCTCTTTATCTCTTAAGTGCTGACATCTGCTATGGGCTATTAAGAAAAGATGGGGGCTGCTTTCTGCCTCTAAAACATATTTCTCCATTTCTCATTTAGGAAAATATAATATTCTGACTTTTTAAAATATTCCTCAAAATATTTCATTCTCCTAGGAGAGGGTAGGTGCTGACTTTCTACACTTTTTAAATGAAATGAAAAGCATACCAATGGAGGGAAGAGGCGGGGAAGAAGGTACCAAAATCTAATTAAGGAGCAAGAGAGTTTCAAAAGCCCAATGAAATGTGTTTACTTGCTGGCAAAAAGTCTGGAGAGTGCACACAAGAGTGCTTCTGCACTAGCCAGTAAGTAATTTCAGATCTTAATGTTTACACAACATCAGCAAACCAGCTTCTATCTGGCTCTTCTGCAGAGTGAAACTAATATTTTCCTGCTGCAATGTTGTGCTTGTTTGAAATGGTGTAGCAGAGAGCTTCCTTCTATCCTTCCTCCTGCCTGCAGAGATCCTCTAAAAGAGATGCTATTCTGAGGGCTTTGTACTTCCACTTAATAATCTGGCCAAAAGAAGCAGAAGTAAATTTGATCAAACTTTTCTGTTTCTCCTCAGCAGAACAACAACAAAAAGATCTTAGAAACACAGGCTGCTTCCTGCCACTCCAGTGAAAACATTGTTGAGGGGGAAAAAATATTGCTACAGGATTCTGAGCAGCCACCTTAGAATTTTCTCAATGTTCTCAGCATTTCAAGTCAATAGAATAAACATATAATCACAATTGGTTTATAAACAGCTTTTGAGAGTTTGAGAAGTGAAAATGTTAGTCATGTCAAGTACTTGAAATCAAAGCTACATTTCCCTCCTTTTGCAGATAATTTCTGAAAGCATCTCTGGTATTTCTGACAAATATACTCCCAGCTTGATTATTTTATTTGATGTATATTGCTAACAGTATGTAAAGGTAACGTTGGGCAACTTAAAGGAACATGAAAAAAACTAAAAATAAAACAAAACACATTCTAAAAAGGTACGGCATTGGAATGTTAAAAACAAACAGAGTAATGAAATAGAAATAACAACAATAATAGAAGCAGTTGAGGCTAACCAAATCTTGGTCCCACAGATCTCATTCAAGGGTCTTAAACTCTGTATGGATTCATCCCATGTTCTGATGCAATTTTCAGGGGGAAAGTCAGAGATTTTAGGGCCTTGTGAAAAGACGCATCTTGATCTATTCCAGAGCTTAGGGAAAAATAGGTTTACAAGAGTCATTCAAAGGCAGTTCAAACTTCTGGTGGACTGCTATTGTGTACAGCAGGCAATGGGACAGAAAATATGTATTTCCTAGGATCCATTTGAAAATGTTACTGGATGAATGGGACTCAAAGTATGCCTGATGGGTCTTACAGAATGGGCAGAAAGAGTGGAGAAAGGCAGTCCAGGCCCTGTAGTATGAAGGCCATGTACTGTACATATGTCATATAACCAATACTTGAATTGCCTTAAGAAAAGAAACAAATGACCAGGGAAGTCATATACTTCCCATAATCAACAGTCTTGCTGCAAAATTCTGAGGCCAGCTGGACTTTCTAAACAATATTCAAAGATACAACCCAGCCCTGTAGTTAAGGATGGTGGAGGTATAATCAAATCAGTAACATTTACTAGCCTGAAAACATATTGAAATATTTATAGTCCTTCATTTATTTATATTTATGAATGACACAGTCCCCAATGATTCTAGATGGTATACAAAATGTAATTTTCAAAAACATTGTTCAGTGTAGCTGATAAAAGGATAAACCTCTACCAACTGGCTTGAGTAATTCATATGCCTTAAAAGGGGGGGAATATAATAACCATTCCCCACTGCTTTCCATAATTAGGAATCGTTCCTTTTCTCAACTGTACTCTAATTTGTTTTTCTGGTTGTAATAGAAAATGACAAAAGTGGAAGGAACCATAGCTCAACATGTAGTCACTTTCATACAGGAGGTCTTCAGTATGTTATAATTAGAGAAAAAATAGGTGAGATAGTAAGAGACAGTGAGACCCCCAGCTAGCTATTGTAAGTAAGAATAAACAGTGTTGGGACTTGGAGGATCAAAAAATATAATGTAGATTAAAAGAGATGTCTATATTCCTATAGCTAGGCTCTTAGAAATGCTAGTGCTATGTCAAAAGTAGAAATGCAGGAGACAAACCAATAGGTTTTTCCATCTTGACAATACTGGAACACCTGGTGTCAACTTCCTCTGATAATTTGCTCAAGATTCTCCTCTTGATGTTGATTAGATCACAGCGTGTGACAAAGTTTGTCAAAAGAAAAAAAAATCCTTTATTAAAGATCTCTCAGGATCCGTCATTTATGTTCTTGGATCAAACTCAATCCATATCCTTTTTGTTCCCAAGGTGATTGTCTGGGGAAACTACGGGCGTATGGAACGCAAGTACTTCATGGGTGTTGCTCGGGTTCTCTTGGAAGAACTGGATTTGTCCACTCTGGCAGTTGGTTGGTATAAGCTTTTCCCAACCTCTTCGATGGTGGATCCTACTACTGCTCCCCTCCTGCGCCAGTCCTCACAACTTTCCCTGGAGAGTACAGTAGGACCTTGTTGTGACAGATCTTAATGAGCAAGGAAGTACTAAGGGTACTGATTCTATTTTTAAGATCATGATCTCAAGGTTTTGTTTGCCTGAACGCTGTCCTCAAGTGCATTGCATCTTCAATCAGTCCCTGGGGGAGTCTGAAGGTGAGGATAGCCAAGTAACCTTGATGAAATCAAAATGGAGACCACTGACCTTTCTCCATCCAAGTAGGAGGAGCTGTGGGGCACAAGTCCTAATTATGAAATGATGCTGATAAGACACACTTTTCGGTTTTTCATTTATTCACTGTCATCTGCACATCTTCAGATCAATGTAACATCTTGAAATGTTGCAATCATTTATTTTCATTGGGGAAGATGTTCTTTTTTAATACTATTTTACAAATTTGAAAATAAAATGAACTTTGGCTATTCTTAATTATTCAAAGCAAACATCTGACCTAAATAACAGCAGTTTCAGGGAAACTTTATGGGGTTTGTAAATGTTCTTTTTCCTTTTAAAGAGTGGGGAGTAGGGAGAAAGAACTGCAACTATTTCTTAGAGCAAGTTGCATTTAAGGTACAGGTACCGTTGCTGTATTTTTTTAATACTGTGCCAAATTACCAGCAGTGTCTTCTACTACTATAGGACTTAGGTCAACAATACTGCTGAAGAATTATTTTGTGGGAAGAACTAGAAAAGATTCTAGGTCAATCAGTTGCAACACAGAACATAGCAAACCACTTAACTGGAACACTGAGCAAAAATTACAAATTGGAAAATTTGTACAGATTAGATTTATTATTGGATATGAACATTGTCAGCACACAAAGACACACACCATACCTTACCTCAGCTTTTGCTGTGCTTCTTCTCGTTGTGTCTTCTTATTCCCATATTCTAGCCATGCTTTGGATTTTTAGTGCATATCTTTTGATGTAGAATAGGGTTTGGTTTCAAGGACAATAATTTATTCCACTATTGCAGATAAAATTACAATATAAAGGTTTGCTTTATTTAAGGGACTGCACTAAGATACAAGAAGATGACATTCCATTTATCATCTGAGAGATATGTGCAAAGGGTCTTGGGAAGCTACATTTAACAGAAGGAAATTTTATTTGATCCAGTGTTGAGAGGCAACCTGGGGGAAGAAGAGGAAGAGTTGGATTTTTTAAAAGTTCAGTTGCAGGAAGTAGTAAAGGCATTTTCACAAGTGACTCTAAAAGCATTATGAGGTCTTTGAAGTTATTTGTGTTCATATGTGAATTATTATAATGCACTTTTGAATTAATGAGCGCAGGGAATAATTAAAATTGGCATTTTGGCTTTCATGTGGCTTTGTATGCTTGTACATATAGCTAATCTATGAGTGAACATGCCCTACTCGTATTATATTCTTGATTCGTCCATGCATCATTATACAATTGTACATGTTCCAGAAGCAGCAAATAAGGATATGGCTTCTACTGTGCTAGATATACTGATCTACATCTAGCATAAAGAGAATGTTTACTTTTTAGCAGAGTTAACTTTAAATCACCTTCAGTTTGCAGATGGAATAATGACTTTCTAACAAAAGTCACTTGTGAAAATGCTCCAGTTCTTGCAGATTACCTTTGGGAGAATTTGAAACCTCTAAGAATAATAATAATGTAAATATTTTAAATTAGCCAATAAAAAGGTTAGCTATATATACACATATATAATATACAGCTAGACAATGATTATCAACAACAGTTGGTGGTGGATAATTTAATCACTATCCTAGATTATTGTTCTAAATGAAGGCAATAGAATTGCCTCTCCAATCTGGTCCTCACCAAATGTTTAGATTACTTGGCCCTAAATTCCCAACCAGCATGAAGGATGTCCATATTTGGCTAGGAATTCTGGGGTTTATACCCCAACACATCTAGAAAGTAACATTCATAAGAAGACTGCATTAGAGACAGCTGTTTAAAATGGTGTTTCATGCCAGGATTAGAAATTCTATCTAGATGTTATCATAAATTCCTTTTATTTTCTACTCTAATGATTGCTATGTTTTTCTCTGTTAGAATGGCAACAGTTGTCTTCATTTCACAATTCAAGATACCAACTTATGTATTAATATTTTGGAGCCATTTGAAAATGGCTTCCTAACCTGTTATTACAGCAGAAAGTAGTAATCAGGGGACACACACACACACACAAAAGCATGGCTAAAGCATGACTATAGGGATACCCATGGAATGAAATCTAGACAGTTGTATGTTATATGTAGCATTAATGGTTTGTAAAATAGCAATCAAATGTTGATTGCAAAATCAATAGGTCGAGTATGAACTCTGCTAGAAATAATCTAATATAGATAATAGAATACAAGAATGATATTAATTTTAAGCATTTACTATCATAAAACCTCCAGAGTTTCAGTCTGATTGTCTAAAACTATTTTATGTGCTTTTCAGAGAATTTCTTTCAACATTCATATCAGAGAATTTCTGTGTATAGACTGAAAAAAGATAGTTGCAGTATAGACGCTGGTCAAATTATGTTATGACTCTTTAAGTTTATTTTTAAAAACCTTATACTTCAAGTTGGTATATATTCATATTTATGTATAGTAATTATTAGGCAATATTGTACAATATCTGTATGAATTAGAATAGTTTAGGTTAGATTTAATAGTTGGTAGCCAATCTAACTATCTTGTTGTTTAGAAGAACTATAGGAAACTGATGCATTTCAGGATTGGGAAGTGAAGGGCAGATGTTTGTGTTTTATAAATTTAAAAAATGTTTTGGTTATTCAAACTTATAACTTTGATCGTATTTCGTATGTGTTCTGCAATCAGCTGCCAATTTTTACTGCAAATTTAAATATTCTTTTTTCTTATATTCCTGGGATAATTGTCAACAAAATAAAACAGGCAACAAAAGCTACATCAGAAAAAAAACACCAAGGATTCCAGTAAGAGATTCTATTAAATATAGCAAAATAGAAAATTAACATGATTAAAATTCACTTCTTAATAGATTAAAGTCCTAGAAGCATAAAAAAGAGCCTTGCATGCCTAGGGCAAAAACCATTGCTAAAAAGTTGAATGGGATAAAGATGATGAAATTTTCAGTTAGTTCTCATCCTCTGAGAAATTCTGCCTAAAGCAGTCTTGATTGAGAAGTATACATTATGGCATATGATTTAATATATGTAAATGTACACCCTGCATTTGGAAATAGGCAATGAAATATAAAGTTAACTTATACATTTGTGGTTTAAATATTTATTTACTGCAATATACAGCTATCTGACTTGGAAGGTTGCGAACAACAATTAATATGCAAACTTGTACAGGAAATTATGAAAAGTAGTAGAATACCAGCTGCATTGAAATATTTATGTTAATTCAAGCTCATTTCAGTCCCAACATGAAGTCCTGGTGCATGTACGACATGTGAAAAATGGGAGGGGAAGAGGTACTTGTAGCCTTTTAAATTTATGGAAATTATTTAGCCTTCTCATTCCTAGCATTCAGAACAAAAGGCTTTCCCTGAATATGGCTATATTATGGGAATGGTATTATTAATACCATTTCCATAACATAACAAAACATAATATAACAAAACTGTGTCATCAGAGGGAATTAGCAATGCTCATGGTTGCAAGAGTCCAGCAATTATCATAAATGAAAAGGGAGGTATATAGATTTGATCTGAAAATAACCACTTCCAACCCTTACCTACATGCCTACCTTAAAAAAGGTCTTGTTCTTTTTTGGCATCAGAATTAAGTTATATTTTTAGGTGCAGTTTTTCTTCACCCTGTATACATCTGATAAAAGATGAGCAATTATTCTTTTTAAAACTGAGAGAGCCAAAGATGGTATAGAAAATTGCAAGAATAAAGACATGATTTCTCTTCCATCTTCCTAATGGTAGAAAAGGAGAAACTAAGATTTGTTAAGAGTGAAAAGATCTGCCCATAATAGTATTCATGGCACAGGATATACCCAGATTCAGAATTGAAATCTGTTTTTGAAAGAGGAAACTGAATCCGGGTTTCCAGTGCCTGAGAGTACCTGATTATTCTTTCTCTATAAGTAGAATTTATTTTGAAAATGAGAGATAAAACAAAATCCAGTAGTTCAACCCATTTCTAGCTCTGTGGTGAGAATTCTGAAGAAAGAACAGAACAAATCACGAATGGTTTTATTATATATATAAAAACGCCTTTTTAATGTTTCTAATACTGGATATCTTCTAAATGTACTGTTTAAAAAGTAGTCATAAATTAATGTATAGAATGAAATTCTGTAGATGTTGAGGCATTAAGAATCTCAGTGTAAGCATGTATAGTAGAAACCATCTTAGATAGCAGGTCAACTTTTTAATGAAATACATTCTAAGTTTATTACAGGCTGTTTGACACTGGAGAAATATGTTCTTTAAAAACAAAAATGCTGTTTGTTTTTTTTACAGAAGCTATAATTTAATCTTTTTTTAAACAGAAAATGTTTTGTGCTCTTGGTATAATATTGTTTTTTCTTGTCCATAAAACCTACTAGAAATAAATGGGTTACAGGATCATAGTAACTGATTTGTCCATTAAAACAGAACTTCAGCACAACTAATAAATTAACTTTGAAAGACTTTATTGATTTAATATTAGATATAGTATATTATAATTTAAACCTTTTAGTCTGGAAATGCAGAAATATGTAAATAGCTACCAGGAAATCTTCCTGTAGAAATTTCACTTGAAATTATAATTTAATAATATTAATATTGTGTAAGAATATTTGCAATTCTTTATTAAATCACTGCTAACAATCTTAAGAACTAAGCCTTTCTTGAAGGAATTGATGTTGTAATTTGAAGCTGAGGGAGAAAAAAGAGACTTACTTTGCTAATTGTCCTAATCCTATATCCCTATAAACAAAATAAAAGAATCTTTTTATAATAAGTTTAAATAGTCTTACAAGCAATAATATCTTATTTTTTGGTGTGTATTGATTGTGATGTAGAAATGGCAGTACATTAATAGAATCTACAATTACATTCTTAGTTCTTTGGGATTTCACTTCTGGAATAGCCATATTAATCACCGTCCTTTAAGTGTGTTTATGGTAATGCTCTGCCAATGGTCTAATTCTCAATTTACTTGTGCAAGCAAATCCTTTCACTGACCATCACATTTGTGTAAGTTGATTTTCATAATACAGGGTTCAATATAAAATTTACAGATGTGTCAGATTTTCTAGTTTTGGGATCATTTAACATTTGTTGTTGTTATTCCAGGCTTTGCCACTGCCAAAATGTAAACTCTGAATTTTATAGTAGCACTGCCCCCTCTAATGGCCTCTTTGGCAAATGTTCCTCACTGAAAGAAATAAGTTGCAGTGCATTATTTTTCCTTGTCTATATTCTAATATTTCTAACATGACATCAAAGCAGAGAAATACATGCACCTTTATAAAACCGCAAGGATGAATCAACAGCCAAACCTGCAAAAGTTTATTGATAATGATTTCTGGGAACTTTTATCTAAGGCTTCTGCCTGATGACAGCTGTAGAATCTACTTTGCTGTTAAATAGCATCCAAAAAACCAAATCAGCCCAATTTACAAAATAAATATTCTGTTCCATCCAGTGCTAAATAAAAGTGCTGAAATGCAAGGAGAAGGCAGAAAAAATGAGCAGGCAAAATCCCATTGAAAATATATTTTACTTTCTTGCGCTAAAATTTAGCTCAAATAGCCCTATTTTTGGCAATCCAAGGTGCTGATTTTTGTGCTGATTAATTTAATCACCAGCTACATTTAGCATGCCAAATTTAAAATAGCTGTCAGGGAACCATTCTTCTCAGGCCAGATCTGTTTTGTTACTTCCATCTGCCAAACTCAGAGCCCAAACACAATGGTAAATTATTTTCTCTAGAGAAATCCACCACTCTAATGCCAAGGCCTTCCCTAAAAAGTCACATTATGTATACTGGTGTTTCTCAACCTTGGCAACTTTAAGATGTGCAAACTTCAACTTCCTGAATTCTCAAGTCAACTAACTTAATCAGCCTTTACTAGTTTGATTATTTTAGTGTTTTAAGTTAATGTGTAAGAAGTGGTATATTAAATAAATAAAAACTGTATTTGTTTTCTTTATATGATCTGAGGGAAAGCTTGTGGAATTCCTATGTAGTAAATGAGAACATTAGGTCATCTAGTTTGGAAAAAAAACCTCTCCAATATTTCTGAGAAGGGCACAAGAGGTATCTTTTAAAAATTAGAAAAACTAGTGATTAACCTGGAATTGCTTATGCACAAAGCAAGTTTAAGCCAGAGCATATTTATTTGGTAAAATAACATGCCCAGAACCAAAGTTAACTACTAGGAACGACTTGAAGCCATTTGATATATCTTGCATTTATCTCACAATGAAATTTTCAGGGGTGCTGCTTTTATGAACATCCTAAAGCTGATCAATATATATTGGACAACTTCCCCAAAAAACCCACGTTGCTCAGCCCATATTGTCTTGTAATTATGTGATTTCCCTCCTTCTGCTTTTTCTCCCCCCAAATAAACATTAAGTATGATTACATAGCCAAGGGCTCCAAAAGAATAAAAACTCATATAAGTAAGCACCTTCGTTTCATGTGAGGCTTCATTAAGTCCAGCCTATTCTGCTCTGTACACAATAATTCTAGGTATGAAGATAGTCAATATATACTATGTAGAAGCATGGAAAAGAATTAGATATTGGCAGTCATCTACCTTCCTGCTCAAGGTAGGGTATCTCATGTCCATTGCCATGCTTAGCTGGTGTTAGAATTAATAACCAGCACATGAAAATTTAGTTTAAGTAAATAAATAGATTTGGTTTGCTTTATTGCCAATTTGCAACTGCAGCACACAGCACAAGCTCTCCCCCAAAAGACCAAAGCACTAACTTCTACTAATGAATACTATTAAAGTTTTACTAAGGTGCATGAATTTCCCTGGTTGGAATTTTCTGTGGCAGATTGTTCTGCACACAATCGCAATGCTGTACATGTGGCAAAGTGTGATTTCACACATAGTGTCTGGCACTTCATGTTGGATACTGTCTTTTGTCTTTAAGGGAAGATTCTGGTATACTGTTTTCTTCATTAATTTTATCTGGAAAATACACAATGGTTGGGTAATTTACAATTAAGTGTTAAGCTAAAGAAATTGTTGAAAATAATAATAAAATAATAAAAATCTTCCTTCATTTTTTAAAAAAACGAATCTGAGGCTTTTATTGAATGCATGCTTTTTTCACATTGCATTGGAATTAAGGACACATTTTCCTTGTTCAGGAAAGAAATGAAATAGAGAGAACATGCCCAATTTGCACCATACATATTAGGTTCACTGCTTATGAGGATTTGAAATACGCTCACTTATTGCTGATTCCATTTAGGTTTAACTGTTGTAAAGTGCATTTTTATATTTTAAATGAAAGTGTTGTATAATATCATTATAACCTGTCCAGAAGTCTGTCCAAAAGGACTTCTAACCCAGATTATTATTGCTGCCATAATCCTGGACATTTTCCAGGTTTAAAAGGTATGTTCTCTCAACATTAGTTGGAGGAAAGTGGGAGCAGGAACTCTAACATATAAAACAAAAGAAATGTTGGAATTAACTGAGATATTAGATGAGATCAATTCAGAAAATCACCTTAATTGAATGGGGTGCTCAGGTTTTTCGTGTGAACTTTCTAATGGATTGCAATGTTCTCATAAATGTTATATAATATACTGACTAGGTAACATATACATGTTTATAAACAAATAAGATGTACGAATGAAGGAGAATATACATGTCCCAGGATAATATTGCAGGATCCAATCTGGGTCTATTACCAGGGCCAGAGATTTTGTCTTCTGAGCTTTCAGACTCGTGCTGGAGCTCATCTTCAGGGAACTTAGAAGTTTCTTGAAGATGGATTTTAGCACAAGTCCGAAAATTCAGAAGGCAAAACCTCTCGTCTAGGTAACCAAACCAGATTGGATACTACAAAAAAGGTGTACATTGGTATTGCTTTCTGGAAATGTATTCATTTCATAACCATCTTCAAAAGCAACAGACCCAATAACCAAACATTTGCATTCCCTGAGAAACAGCAAGAAAAAAAAAGAAGATAATTGTGTCTAGTATTGCAAACGCAAGAATCTGAGATGGGGTGTGAAGCCAAAGTGGTATTTAAATAAACATTCCCAAGATGGAAGCTTCCTTCAGAAACGTGGATATAAATGTGAAAAATGTGCAGAATGGCCATTGATGAAAACTCTGGAAGCTAAAGTCCATTTGTGAAGACAATGGTCTGTTAAAAGGGAGACCATACTTGAAATTCTAAAAATGGGTCTTTGTAGTTCAGGCCTACCTCCATGGCATTTCCATTCCTGTCTGCCTTCCAATCAAAGCAGTTTTCTCCTGCTGTCTCCAAATGACTACATTTGACTACAAAACACATTCAGATCCTCCTTGACTGAAACGTCCAGTCTTAGGGTATTTTTCTCCTAAATATTTTTAGCATTTCTTCTAAACACGGTGTGGCCCCAGTATTCCTCCTTGATATGGATGCCATAGTAAAGAGATTATTGATAAGCCACATAGGCTGATAACACTGTTACATTATCACTAGGCCAACAAATCTAAAAAGTTGGACAAAACTGAATATATGATAGAAATATTGATAGGTGAATGCATTGGCTTTATCTGGAGTCAATTACAGCCACATCCAAAGGTCTTATTCAAATTAACACACACCCCTTTGATCACAGCAATGGAAGATGGAATAAAATGTTGAAAGGAATGAGAGGACGAAATAAAAACCAGAAAGAATAGCAAAGTTCAGTAAGAAATGATAACTTTGCTCTATTCTTGGTAATCAAAAGTTTAACATAAGAATGTGAGAGAGTCACTATAAAATCCCCCACTCCAGTTTCCAAAGGCAACATCAATTTCTGACAGTTGCTAAGCAACTAATAGCCTTAGCATCAATATTACCTAGCAACATCAGCATGGTAATGGCAACAAACAACAAATGTTTATTTTGCTTGATGGTTTGCCAGATTCTATAGGACCAGGAGTCACACTGCTTTGTGGAACTAACACAGCCCACTGGAAGTCCCACTTGGAAATTCCATCAGTTCTGGAGAGACTGCAAAATGACAACAGAGTAAAAGAGGATTAGCAAGCGGTCTTTGTGTCATAGAATCTGTTGCTGCATCACTGTGGTCATAAGTATATGATCCACAAACAATCATTCAGGAAAAAAAATCTGGATCCTGATTCTGCCTCCTGAAGATGCCTTTTAGCTACGGTACATTAGGTATCTGTAACCTTTGTGGGTTACAAAGACTTGTTTAGATCTTTGAGAACATGTCCTCAAAGCTCTCACAGAAATAGTTGCCAAAGGACCTGCTATAGGAAGCTGCTATAGGAAGCATAGCCATTTGCAACCTCTTCAAACCTACCATCTTAGGATGTTTCACTACCCTTGCTTACTTTTTTCTACTTCATAGCAATGTCTACCAATCCTTTTTATTTTCTCAGAAAACTTCCAGAAGCATTCTTACAAATTAAGATGACAGAGGCTACTATTTTTAGTTTTATTGTTTGCCAGTATGTCTTTAATTTTTTAATGAATTAATTTCGATGTAGGAAACTGAGTGAGGCAAGGAGCCCAAGGGAAATGATTGGAGTCATCAAGATAAATCAAACCATGGTTTACAGCGTGCGGGTTCAGACTGATTCACATAAGATCCAAACTAAACAAAGTACATTATGTCACAGTACAGTTTTAAACTGTTTTCTTACATTATGAGTTACCCGCCCACTAATTGTATCAACTGCAGATGTAACTAGCTTTCCCTAAA
This sequence comes from Toxicocalamus goodenoughensis, assembly GCA_032468175.1. NCBI lineage: Eukaryota > Metazoa > Chordata > Lepidosauria > Squamata > Elapidae > Toxicocalamus > Toxicocalamus goodenoughensis. Next base: position 532,223 of record JANHFN010005865.1, on the reverse strand, counting down.
CCACTTCATCCAAGTCATTAGTAAAAAATAATGAATGATTGGCCAATTCTGATTCTTGTAGAACTACTTGATACCTATGTCCAGTTTGATGATGGACTATGGTATAGCCCTGCAAGATTTTTTTCCTGACAAGTCCTTGCTGATTTCCGGCCATATGCTATCCATTTTGTTATGGATAACAAAATTCAAAATAAATTTAATTTAATTCAAAATAAAGATGTACTTCCTGATCATATCCCTAAAAATCTCTTAATTTCAATCCTGCCTTTCATCTTGTTCATCACAACTTCCTGGTGGAGCACAACTTTTTTTTTCTTTTTGAGAGGAATAATCCAAAAGGACAGTTGAGTAACACTGGTTTTCCTTTGTTACCCTGTTAAAATTTTACCTTCTTCAATCAGCACTGATAAATTTTTTAAAGAGAAACTGAGGGAAACTTGCATCTTTTTGTTGTTGTTATTCTTAACATCCTTTGCTAATGCCAAGTTTTTGCTTTCCTGGCACCAGTTCTATAGTAACAGACTACCAAAAGTTCCTTTATTAAGCCTGCAACCATTAAAAGTAGTGCAATCATTGTTTCTCAATACAGAATCCAAGGTGCTGCTATATTTAGCATGTCAGAAACACACCAGCCCATTCTGCTTAAGTCTACTGAAGCGGAAGACTCTAAGAAATAAAAAGTGTGTGAGAGAGAGGGAGAAACACTGTTGGCAGTTGGGTCAAATGCCAGTCTTGTGATTTTTTTTTAGGGATGAAAATCAGGAGAGGTCCTTTGGGCTAGCTCTGCAACCATGTCAAAAAAAATCTTCCAGTGTGACAAATTTCTGTAATCACAGGATGTTGAGTAGTTGTTCTGCCTGTTGACCACAAGATGTCACTCATTTCTGTGAAATAATAACTCTTCTTTTATCAAGTATTTTCTTACTGCAGTTTTGCCTTAAAGAGTATTTTCTTCCCACAAGAACATGGGTAACCATGTTCATATACCATATCAGTATAAAGATTTATAGGCATGATACTATATAGGTAGTCCTCGACTTACAACCACCATTCAGCCCAACATTTATGTTACTACTGTGAGACATTTATTTAAATGAGTTTTGCCCGATTTTATGACCTTTCTTGCTACAGTTATTAAGTTACCAGTAGTAACATGGTTAAGTGAATCTGGCTTCCCCATTGACTTTGTTTGTCAATAAAAGCTGATCACATGACCCCAGGAGAGTGCAAACATCATAAATATGAACCCATTGCAAAATATCTAAATTTTGATCACATGTCGAAGGGGATGATGCTGCAATCACTGTAAGTATGAAAAATGGTCATGTTCCTTTCTTTAGTGCCGTTGAAGACTACTTGTATATCATACCCATAAATGGTTCTCTGTATTTTGGGGAATTGGAGGAATGTAATCAAAAATGGGATATTTTTACTATTTTTAATATGAGCTTATATCTTTACTGCAAGCATCTGGACAAGCACCGGATGACAGCAAAGAAATAAAATATTATTCTTATGATTTTCATGTAACAGTTTCCTGAACTTTTGCAATTCTTGCTGTGGTATACTTAGGTAGGGTTGTGTTTTTGCCCTCCCCTCCCCCTTTTAAAGTTAATTAAATAGTGGAAAAAGCAAAAAAATCTTAAGACATCTCATGCATATCTATGAGCATAGAGAATTTAATCAAACATTTCAATAAAGGACAATCATATTGTAATCTGGTTTGTAAGGAATTCATTTACAAGGTCCAAGTTTTTAGCCCATTGAGAAATGGGTACTATAAATGTATCTATAAAGTTTTCAAAATGGAAGTTAAAAGATGAGGAATTCATTTCTATCTGAACATAGGAAATTTTTTTTAATATTTTCTGAAAAAATGAAAGTGTGTCTCAAAGTATACCTAATTTTAACTATCTAGTAACATTCATAATTAGGTCATTAAAGCAGTTCAGTAGAGAAATTTTAGCAAATTAAATTAAAAGTTTTAAAAAATCAAGTTGGTCCAACCCTCCCAACTCTTCCTCACACTTCTAGAGGATTAATTCAAGGCAAAACTGCAAATACAATCTATTTTGAGATCACCGAACAAAGACAGCTCTCAAAATAATTACAGCATGTGTTATCAGAGTATATTTTAAGATAATTTGTATTTTTAAATCCCAGCACAGCTACTTGCAGCAGTGCTATTCACGTAGTAGTTACTATTTTTAGCAACGTATCAAGTATATTGACCCACTTACTTCTTCAAAAATTGTTAGACACTGCAGCTTGAATTAAAACTGGATTTAAAAAAAAACACACCTTGCAAACAATGTACCCAAAATAGCTTGTTTTGCCCTTCCCATTAGATGAAAATATGATTGTCTGCTTTCTGATTCAGAATGGCATATGAGAACATAATTTTGTTAGTTAGATTAAGAAAACTAGGTGGGTGTGTTATGACCCAAACAAGAGATGCACAGTGAACCTGCCCTCCCATACAGGAAAAAACAGGTGGTCCCTCGCTTATTCTATATGTTTCCATTATTTCAGCAAAACTCTGAAAACCATTGTCAATTATCCCTTGTTCCCGGTGTAATGAGCAAGAAAAACAGAATTGCATTATCACAGAAAGTCTGTGTAGTCCAGCAATTTGGACTCTGGATAAATGCACTTTGAGATACCAGGATCTTTCCTATAATCTTTTTTAGCCAGGCATAAACTTGCCCTAGATTTAATCAAAACAGCTACATGGCCTATGACAGGAAAAATAAAGCAGGAATCCTATGAAAAAACAAAACTTGAAGCAGATGTTTTGTATACAATTTGATGCAATTTGATACAATTTTATACAATCCATGGCAAAGATTTTAAGGTTGCCAAGGGTGAAAAACACTGTTTTAAAGGACTGGGGGATAAAAGGGGTAGACACTATCGGTAAAACATCCCCCCCCCCCTAAGGCACACTCTGATGGGAAAAGGGAGAAAGCCAGAAAGAGGTATATGCAAAAAAAATCCTGGGTAAGGAACAGCTTGTGCCTGAACAGAAGCACCTGTTTTGTCTGCGCACAGAATAAAATGAGGATATTTTGGTCCAAGTAGAATGGTTTGGGCAGCAGGGAGAAAAAGTTGAGATCAGCAGGTGGTGAGAGAAGGGAGGAACATTCTGGGAAGATTGAGTTGGGGGGAATCTATGTGGTTCAAGAGAGACCAGCCTTGACCACCCCCCACTCTGGTTTTCAGTTTTATGCAACCATAGCTGCATATGAAGCTCTGAGAACTGAAGAAGCTTCTTGGATGAGAAGCAAAATGTCTTCAAAGAAAACCCAGAAAGTCCAGTTGCCTCTTGAAAAAGCACCTTTGGGACAACCGTGACCAGAATGACCTAGAATCTCCATAGACATATAGCTGGCCTGAAATGGTTCAGGAAGATAGTTTCCCCATTTTGTGCATACCCGTAGAGTGGAATAAAGTCACACTTTAATTTGAAATAGTTCTTTACTTAGAGTAAGTACAGAAATATTTGAAGGAAGAATACAGAATATCTTTTCTCATGAAGATGGTCCCTCTGGATGGACATAAGGAACCACTGGAAAAGTTTAGGCACCATCCATATGTAGTAACAAAATGGACCTGAGCACTTATATCTTTTTAGAAAACATACCCAAATTAAAGCAATTGTTTGAACGGAGTCTTCTAGACTAATTTATTAAAATCAGTATAAAACTTACTTTCAATCTTGCTGAAATCATTTTTCATTTCCTAGACATTTGATGTCTCATGCTGCTGCTGCACCCACATTATTCAAAGTCTGTTGTTTATAGGCTTAATATAGGTTAATTTTGTATTACTTTAGATGGGTTATTAGATTAACTGCATAAGAATGTTGTCCAGCACCTGGTAACTATAGCAGAGAAATGTTAAAATAACAATAACCTCCTTCTTTTGTTTAGTAATTTGCAGGTTCCCTGCCTTAGGCTTCTACAGTGACTTTACCCATTAAACAATAAGTGGGATTAATAAATTTTCCCTCCCCACCATCAAATTAACATCTTTCTAAATTTGCTTGCTAAACCAATTTCAAAAATAATATTACCATTGTTGAAAAAAAATCTTAAAGGGGACTTGATCTATATCTGTGGCATCCATTTAAAAAAAAATGAGCAACTTGATTCCTTCGGATATACTTACTGATTCTTCATAATAAATAGTTTATCCCATGCTAATTGATGGGAGACACTCCTCAGACCCAAAGTTGGAAAGGGGATTTCCCCCCCCCCAAAAAAATACTAGAATAAGCCTAGAATCAGGTGTCTGATCCACATCCTGAGATTAAATCATCAACAGGCAAGCACAGATATTCTGCTTCAAACTACTGCATAATAAGATTTTCCATTTTTTCATTAGCAAGACAATGTGTGTTTACTGAAACACATACCATTTCCATATAATATGCAACAAAATTGGGCTTTTTAAAAATGAAAAATTATGCTCATCAACAGTTATTATACTTTAAGAGACTTAATATTATAAATAAGCTAGCTTCACGGCCGCATATTGTTCAGCAACCATCGGAGACTGCCAAGCAATAAATATAACAATATATTTCTTGTGAAAGAAATAAGAACATCTCTTCATCTGCAATATGCCTGCTTTACATGTAAAAGGATATACCGGTATGTAAGACTCTACTGTAACTAAAAAAATTATGGATTAAAAAAAATCTCTGGAATTTCCCTTATCACCAAAAGATCTAGCTAGATTTTTCTGGACTAGATGGGCAAATGGACCTTGTTTAAGAAAAACAACTTATGTAATAGCAAAGGTTCATATGTCACACTAAGCCATTGTTACACATAGGCTGTTGAATAAGTCATAACTAGGTCCATTCACCATCCTAAGCCTGATTTGCAATTATTATTCAAATTAGTTTGAAGCAATTTAGAAGCCTGCTCACTTCCTTTGGAAGCCTGAAAATGCTAGGCCCACTTATTGAAGTGCAACTCCTACTGTACTCCTATGGCGGCACAGGAGGGGAAGCTTCTGCATTCACTGTACAAGAAATTAAATTAAAAAGTAATTAGCCATTGTGCCAAATTAATCATTACACTCAAGACTGGAACTCAGTGTTAAGACATTAGTGCTGCTTTTTCGGTGTGCCTATTTTAATTATCTAACGGGGGGAAGGGTTGTCATTTTTGCTCCCAGCACTGTAGTTACCATTCTCAGTTTCAGGCAACATAAGCCAATCCTCTATTGCACAGAGGTGATCTTCCCAATTTTAGAAAAGATACTGCAGATTTTTCAGCGTAAAATCACAGCACACATTCTAGCAATGTAGGACACAGAGAATATCTGAATTGGCCTGAACCCAAAGACACGGTGGAGGCTGCCCAATGAGGAAATGTAGCTTAGGGTTTTCTGAGATGGAGGGTCCTCAAATAAATCCTTTGACAGCAAGAATGCTTTGTGTACGTTATTAACTTTGTATGTTTAGAACTAAGAAATTTACTGACAGAACAATTAATCAGTGGAACAATTTTGCCTCCAGAAGTTGTAAATGCTCCAACACTGGAAGTTTTTAAGAAGAGATTGGACAATTTAGATTTGTCTGAAATGGTATAGTTTCCTGCCTAAGCAAGGGGTTGAACTAGAAGACCTCCAAGGTCCCTTCCAACTCTGTTATTCTATTCTATTCTGAACTAGAAACAGAACCAAAACAATCAAGAGGGCACCGCAGAACCTAAACAATAATATAAACATTATCCTTGGCCCTTGTAAAAAGATTTTAGCCTTGCAACTGCTAACCATCACAAGTGAACCAAAAAAATGATATGAAATAAATCCTTGGGTTGCCAAAGGGAAAACAGCAACCTTCTATTGCCATTATTTTCCATGTTATCTGCCAATCAAGTCGTCAGCAGCTGCCGGAGCAGCAGGCTATGAAAGACATAAAGTTTCTCATCTAACTTGATCTCTTTTCCATTTTGTAATTGCATATATTGAGGGGTAGAGCTGCCAAAGGGGTCTGTAGCCAGGAAAGATACTGCTACTCCAAGGCTGGTTTCAGTCTTTGATGCACCAAGGTTCCCTTTTCGTTTCCTTTTCTTTTTTAATGATGTTCATGAATTTTCAAGCCTGCAAATATATCTCCACAGGGCTTAGAACTCTATTCTGTTCTGTTCTATTCTATTAATTCTAATTCTTACTCTTATTCTAGTTCTTACTCTGCCTAGCTTTGCCAATATTAATCAAACCAGATTGCAAGCTCTTCAGAAAGGGGACTAGGGAGGGAGGTAGCAATAACAGAAATTGTGAATCACAATTGGCTGCTCCCCAATCTGATACCCCTCAGATACGTCACCCCATTTGGTCTTCTAAACCGGAAGGAAAACGTGGAAAACATTTCTAACAATGACTGGGATTTGCAGAGGATCAGGTGAGATTTTCTGATGGTTAGCACAGGTTGATTGGCTTTCTTCCAAAGGCCACAAACTGGACTGCAGACAACATGTAAGCTAGGGGGCCCAAGGAACAATGTCATCTTCTGTGCCTCGTCCAGTCTTATCAGCTGGGAGAAAGGCAGCTGAGAGATCCTAGCAACACTGGAAGTCTTGGAATAAAAATAACCAAGAGAAGGGCTGAAGACATGCAACTGCTCCATAATGATTTCCAGACTGAGCGATGCCTTTAATTGGATCCTGTCTGTATGTGAAAGTTGGCTATATAAATTGCTGCTGTGCTTTGTTTCTTTATGGTTTAAAAAAGCCTTTTAAAACCATAAAGATACTTTTTATAGTATCTTTCTTCCCACTCCTCCTGAATACTGTTTTCAGCTCCTAAAGTGATATCACTATACAATATTATTTCCTACCACTGTGTATGCAAATAAGTTTCTAAATATGCCATTTGTATAGCCAAAATGAAGTGAGATGCACATGGCTGTGTAGCCTGAGTGATGAGACTATGATAGATTATCATTCGTGTCTGGTGAACAGCTATAGGGCTGTTTTCAGTGGCCTAAAACACTTGTAAATACATGCACATAAATAAATTTAATTGAGGCACCATTAGTCCTCCCCATTTTCAGACGAGATAGGTTATGATTGGCCTTAAAATAAGCCCACCCACCTTCATCCCTGAATATTTCAAATCCAGAACTCCAAATGGGAGAGCAATTAAAACACTGATCTAAAAAATCTGAATGGAAGCATCTACCTGTCAACATCCCTCCAAATAACCTTTGATATATAAAGATGTGCACCGCTACTGTAGACAAAGACAGTTGTGGTGAGAAAGCAGAACTTCTTTGTAACTTCTATTGCAAAGAAACCCCAGTAGGGCACAAGTATGGGTAGTCCTTGTTTAGTAACCACAACTACTCTGTTGTTAAGTGAAGTGGTTGCTAAATGAAACTGTGACTATGCTTATGACCTTAATTCAGCATTCCTTTGCCTTACAGACCAGCAAAGATGGTAAATGGGTTGTTTGGAGAGTTACTGCTTCATCACTGTTGTTACTGTGAACTGCCCATAAATTAAGCAGTCGCTAAAGGATATCTGCCTGTAGTCACAAGGTAAATCTGGTTTAGTTCCTAGTGTTGACTGATTTGAATTAGAGCCATACAGATTCTTAGTTCTCAATTCTTGAACAATAGCAATATCTCCCAGCCTGAATGTAACCTGCAAAAAATTAAGATGATTCGGATTTTGATGAGGAAGGACCATGAACTCTGTTCGTGTTTGATTCCTGTAATAAACTTCTAGAATCCTTTCTTTCCAAGTGAAGAGCAGAAGATGGGATGATAGGGGTGTAAAGAACCATATTTATCTATGACAATAAAACAGATACAAAGCCTGGTAGAGTACAGCCAATACTAACCAACTTCATTATGCTCAAAACTGATGCCTTATAAAAGCTGGTTAGACTTGAAGATGCTCCCAAACTTTGTGTCCATTCTTTGCCCTTTTGCACAATACTTAGCCTACAAGCCTGACATCTGTTCACTGTTTCTTTTAGGGTATAGATCTGTCGACTTCTTCGGCAAAAACAAGACAAGCTGAGTCTACGGGCTGTCAATACAACTGAGTATTATCTGTATATTTACTAAAGCAAAGGAATAATTAGACACCTCCACAGATGTTATGGCAACTCAGAGGCACTGTGGGGTTTAAGTACTTCAATCCATTGAACCTCGGCTTCGAATGCAAACGTTGTGACATATGTTGATGGAAGAACTATTATTCAGCATTAATTTTCAAAGGGCATTGCTCAGACAGCATTGCCCGGGCTTAGCAGGAATGCAATATACATGGGTAGACATTTCAGCATGTGCCTGCAAAAAAAAGGGGGAAGAGGAAAGAAAGGAGGGCACTCCACCATTATCTGACAATTCAATTCACCATTTATCGTCAAAACACACTGTTCAGTAGCAGGACACAGGCCCAAGAAAAAAAATAAAAAAAAAGTTCGAAAGAGCATGCATGCTTTCAAATAGACTTTCTCCGGACTCTGGAGTGCCCTCGGCAACTGGGACTATCAGATGACAAAGTACTGCCAGGAGAAGACAGACCAGTGTGATCCTTACCACCTAGGGAGACTTCCATGATTTTGTAAGAAATTGAGTTGTAATAAACTAGATTTGTATGGCAGTTGAAAGGTTCAGGATGGGGCGGATCTGGGCTTCTGCTCAGCCGTGGCCTGTAACATAGGCACGTACAAAAGGAAGGGACTTTTGTGGTAGAAACCAAAGGTTTGCTTCTCTGGTGCTCAGCATCATCCTGGATCAATGGGATGAGGTTCATCTGACTGGTCCTGTCTTCTACAGGGAGCAAGATCTCGTTTGTACTTCTGCTATCTTCCCTGGGTTTCAAGTTGATGTAATTTCTGGCTCTCCTTAAAGAGGCCTTCTCTTCTTCATCCCGACGCTCATCTTCTGAGTTCATGATCAAAAATCTGAAGACCACCAAGTTAAGAAAGGCCCCAATCACTGTCAAGCCCACTAAGATGTACATAAAGCTGAACGCTACATAGGGAGGCTTCTTCTGCAAAGCTTCGTGTTTCTGCAGGGCGACAAAGTCTCCAAATCCAATGGTGGTCAACGTTATGAAGCAGTAGTAAAAGGCATGAAAGAAAGTCCAGCCTTCAAAATAGGAAAAGGCAGCTGCCCCGATGCCTAAGGTCCCCATACATGAGAGAAAACCAACTACAACCATGTTTTTCATGGAGACTGTTGTCTGCCTCATTCCCAGGCACTGCTTTATTTTTTTTAGCACCATCCGAACAAGAATATTCATGCGCTCCCCAAGGCTCTGGAACATCACCAGAGTGAGCGGGATACCAAGGATGGCATAGAACATGCAAAACACTTTGCCAGCATCAGTTCCAGGGGCCGCATGCCCATAGCCTGCAGCAAAACAAGGAAATAAAAAGACAAACTTGTATTAAAAATTAGGAAAGAAACAAAATCACAGTCCACCCTATTTTAAGAACTAGCTTAGTAATGGAAATTTCAGGTAACTGCCTTTCCCTGTGTGGGGGCGACGGGTGATGTCGCTGTCAAGAACTAGATATTCCCCTATACGATACACAAAGAAAAGATGATGAAACCTCTCACACGTGTTGGAGGATCAGCTATTTGAGGAAGATGAGAAGAAATGCAAACGTGAAATGATATGACACCTTAGAAAACACAAGCAATAATTTACTGGCTCAATATATGTTGATATCTGAAGAAAACTTAATCTATAGTACCAGTGATGGGATTCAAAAAAATTTATTACCGGTTCTGTGGGCGTGGCTTGGTGGGCGTGGCAGGGGAAGGATACTGCAAATTCCCATTCCCTCCCCACCACGCTAACCTGCTTTCCACCTCAGTTCTCCAGTGCAGGGCAAGAAAAGAAGACCCAGCTGATCAGCTGGGACTCAGGAGGCAGAGAATAGATGGGGACAGGGCCAGTCAGAGGTGGTACTTGCGGTTCTCCAAACTACTCAAAATTTCCGCTACCAGATCTCCAGGAACTGATTAGAATCTGCTGAATACCCCCTCTGTATACTACATAGTAGAACAAGGCTCCCACGTTCACACTAGAGATTACTGATAATCCTTTCCAAGAATTAAAAACACTTGCTGCTGAAGGTGTTAAAGATGATGGCGATACTTAGCATTATACAACTTGGTTTGCATTTTTCCAGACTTGATCACTGTTAAAAAACCCAAGAAGAATGAGCGAGTGGAGTTACTCAAGAGGGGAAAGTGAAACTTGTTTTGTTCATTACCAAGTTTGAGAACCATCAGAAAAGCTTTCTGGTCTTCTCTATCCAATACCCTTCTTGCGTAGCCAGTTCACTAAAAGGCTACTACTCTCAGTAAATTTAGAAACAAAGATGCCCACAAGCAATAACTCCAGCTTGTACATACACGCCTGGTTTATTGAGTGGAACATGAATTAGTTCCAGGCATGAAATTGTATTGACAGAAAGCTAGTAAATATTTGTTTGGTAGTTGCTTTTGTAGACTTATTGGCAAAGCTGAACTATGAATTTCCATTCCAAACCTACAGGGCTTATTTTATTTATGCATTAACGGTATTGAACGGTTTATTATTAAGTATTTATTATTTTGTTTGTATTTTTGTATTTGTATTTTTTTAAATCTTTCCCAATTTTCTTTCTTTTCTTTTTTGGCTGGTAGACAAATAAATATTTCAAATGTCATTACTCTCTAGATTTGTTTATAGGCATTATAAAATGGGGTTTTTTTTCTTTTCAATTTCTTTCCTTATGAAATGTGCTACACCATTATCTTTTTACCAAACAGTTGCCAAACATCAGGTCAATGTTTTCTTTGAGTACAGTATCCTCATTACAGCACTTTTTCCAGCTGGTCAAAATCATGCATATATAAAATAAATACTTTATCATTACTTACAGCTACATCTTACTGCTTATCCATTCAGTTTGGAAACACGCTTGGAGACCTCTCTGTAATCCCTTACTCCCACCATCAATGAGCATCATCTACTGCCTATCCTGATCTCTACATTATCTGCAAAAATATTAAAAAGCAACATTTCCATTGGTGTGCCTCACTCAGAGCTCCATGTCTTATATCCCTCCACTCAGAAAACCCCCCATCTACTTCATTCTTTAACCAAATTGAAATCCAAGTCCTGGTTTCTTGAGAAGTAAAGACAATATTTGCACGACAAGATAAAAGAAAGTGGGGATCAAAAACTGGATGTTGAGAAACGTCAGTTGCACAAAAGTACAATGGAAGAGAAGGCATTCTAAGGATAGAGTCATATGCAAACCAGACATGCCAATTCGCTTTCTGCAAGGTTTGGCAAGAACAACTTTGCATGGATTCTTTCCCATTCAATCTTGTCCCTTTATCCTGTACATAAACAGTGATGTCAACAGTTCTTCTCCAAAGAAGAGACAGTTAAAGATACATGAATATATCACCATAGATGGAAATCATACTTGCTATTATTTATGTTATTGTGGAAAGAGAGGAGCCTTGTTGCAGTGCAATACTCTTTTTTTTCTTTCTATCAAATATTGTCCTTTTTTTTTTAACCAAAATTCAAACACAATAATTTGGATAGTGGGGATTGGGAATACAAAAATATCCTAAATTGTATAGTTAGCAATTAATGTATAATTTTTAATATTTGAAACCCACTTGCTTCATGGGTGCTGGAAGAAGCAATTGCTGCCAATTCTCCAAAATGCTGGGGAAACCCAGGGCAGAAATAATTGTCCAAAGATACATATATTCTCTCCATAAATACATTCCTATGCCAGGCTTAATAACAGCGAAGAGAATGTTTCTCTTGTCTTAAGTGATTTAATTTGTGTCACACACCATGAGGATATGCATATCCAATAGAAGAATAGGACATATGGGGGGAATCCTCAACTTACAACCATGGGTTTAGCCACCATTCAAAGTCAGAATAGCACTTGTGACTGGTCCTTGCACTTATGACCATTGCAGCATCTGCCTGGCCATGTGATCTAGCTTTGGGTGCTTGGCAACTGGCACGTATTTATGATGGTTGCAGCATCCCGGGGGTCATGGGATTGCCAGTCCGTGACTTTCCTAGCCAGCTTCTAACAAAGCAAAGTAAATTGGGAAAGCCAGATTTGCTTAATAGCCTCAATATTCATTTAACAACTCCAGCAATTTGCATAATAACGGTGGCAAAAAGGTCCTAAAATCAGGCATGACTCATTGCCTTGCTTAACAATGGAAATTCTGGTCCCAATTATGGTTGTGTATGGAAGACTACCCGTGCACCTTTACATGAGTGAACTATAGGTTGTCCTCAACTTACAACAGTTCATCTAGTGACCGTTCAATGTTGCAACAGTATTGAAAAATGTGACTTGACTGTTTTTCAAAATTCCTACTTTTGCAGCATACCCATGGTCACGTGATCAAAATTTGGACGTTTGCCAACTGGTTCTTATTTATGATAAACAGATAATCAGAGTTGGAAGGGACCTTATAGGTCATC
>JANHFN010005865.1:504374-516473 GCA_032468175.1 Toxicocalamus goodenoughensis | reverse complement strand
ATGGATGGAAACTGAACAAGGAGAGATTCAACCTGGAAATAAGGAGAAACTTTCTGACAGTGAGAACAACCAACCAACGGAACACCTTGCCCTCGGAAGTTGTGGGAGCGCCATCACTTGACACTTTCAAAGAACTTCCAATCAGTAAGATGGAATTCCTCACAGAGAAGATTCAAATCACTCTGCTATCCTTCATCCCTAGCTTGTATCACAGGCTAACTTGGCAGACAGAGCTGAGAGAAATTAAATCCCATTCCCTCCTGTCAGCCAAGTGTCATGCTTAATCAGCAGCTTCTTGTGCCAGGTTTTAACAGTCATTCAGGAATTAATCTTTGATAATGGAAGTTTTACTAGCAAAGTTTGGAATTAAAAAAATGTAAGGCTATGATATCCTAGTTGCAAAACTCAAGTTGAGCATAAAACCATTAAAAGAGAGTTGGTTCTCTGAATCTTTGCTACCTGCCATCTAATAATCACTCAGGTTTTGCAGTTAAACCCTAAAAAGCCAGGACATTTAAAACTGAAAGGGAACTTCTTCCATTGAGATCTTGTTTTTCTTAATCTACTACTGAAAGGAAAAGGGAACAATTAACAGCTTGCTTTCTGTCCCTTTTGACACTGAATGTATACACAGATTCAAATTATTTGTCCTATACAGACAATGCCACATAAGCTTCCAGTTTTCCTTATTTTATTTAAATTTATAAAATGGCTTACACCTAACTGAATGCTGGGTGGGTAGCACAGGTGGTATTCAGCAGGTTCTGACCAGTTCTTGAGAAATGGTAGCAGAAATTTTGAGTAGTTTGGAGAACCGGCAAATACCACCTCTGACTGGAGATTTTATAGTATCCTTCCTCTGCCACGCCCACCAAGCCACGGCCACCGAACCAATAGTAAAAAAAATGTGTATCCCACCACTGGTGGGTAGGTTCTGTTGAGACGGTAGAGATAGTGTCATGCAGGTTTCCAGTTGCCAGCCTTTGACACTTGAGGTTCTCCTCAATCCTAGCCCTGCCACTTGCAGACTTGACTCCTGCCACTCTTGGCTGGTTAAGAAGGTCAAGGAGAGAAAAGAGGGAGTTTAACAGGCTTGAAAGAGGTTCTGGACTGCCCTTCCACAAGAGGCCTGCCTTGGATCTGCTTATATTTGATGATTGAAGACTGTCATCCTATGTCTAACTTTGTCTAATGAAGCTCATGGAGAAAGTCATGAGGCATAAGCTACAGAGGAAGAAATCCTGTAACTGGAAGAAATCAGTTATTTAGAACTATGGCAGTCAAGATTCAAACCTTGGCATAAGATTGAAATTGTATTGTCCTCATGGACAACCAATCATAAGACTTGAAGCTGGGAATAAAATCATCCTTATGTTGCTGGTCCTCTCAGCAACTGTTGATCAGTTTCCTGGATTGTCTACAAAAGTCCAAAAGCTGAAGGTACCATTTTATAATGGTTCTGATCTTTTCTGGATAAGAAATCCTAGTCAGTCATCAAAGGAAAGAAAAAGTCCACTGTGGAAACTTCATTATGTAATCCTCTGAGTTTGGTTCTCTTCCCTATCTCTTGCGAGAGCTAAATAAAATTACTGGGAAAAAATATGATTTGATTTGATTTGACTTCAACACTGCCAAATTTCAAACTTAACTCCGGATGGTTCCCAATAAAAGAAAGCTAGAAAGAGAGCAAATCTGGATACCAGTACATAGACATATGTAATACATGGTAGACATATTTGCTAAGGGGCTCAATTCACCCAACTTGAGGACCAGTGAAAACAGCCATATCTTTAACACCTTTTGGAATGCCATTAGGGTGAAAATTATGAATGGGGGATCTCATTTCAGAGGGCAGGTTCTTCAGGAAAAAAGGCAAATTCGTGTGTCTCTAAAGGTGGTGATTTGATTGAATGGACCTCAGCTCATATTCACCTGGCTGAAATCAAGAGAGATAGGCAGCCCCTCAAATAACTAGGCTCTGTCATATAGGCCTTTATAAATGCTAACCCACATCATGAATTGCATCTGAAACCACACTGGCAAGTATCTCACAAAACAGAAATGTCACATGGGTATAGAAAGTAAGGATGATAACCTTGACAAAAATAGGCCAGATTCATTGATAAAACAATGAAGGATGAAATATACTTAAGTCCCCAACAGACAAAAATAAGTTGAAGAGGACCAGGCTGGCACTTCCCTATTTCACAAGAATACAAGAAGGGGAGGAGGCAGAGCACAATTAGACATGCAAAATTCTGTTATAGCCACTCTCAATAAACAGGGTTTTAGTCTTCCTGTGGAGTTGATTTCCTGTCCAGTCTATCTTGTGGGGCTTACATCCACCAAGTGGTATGAAGACCCACTTGGCCAAGTTGCTACCTGCTCTTCATTCACAACAGAGGATGTGAATGTAAGAGGATCCCCCAGATCGCACACTACTCTTGAAGGGAAGTGTAACTCCATCCAAAAATAAAAATAGAACTTCCCCAGACTTAGGCAGTCCTAACAACCACAACTGATCCAGTTTTGTTAGGATTGAATCAGAGTTGATATTTCCAGAGTTGGTCACCTTGGTCCTTCTGCAGACATCATTTTGGGAAATACAATGTCCAGCTTTTGGCAGCTACTAAAACCAAAAATGATTCATTCTGAGAATAAATTTCACAGGCATTTTATGGATCCACAAGTGTTCAAAGGACATTTGGGTGTTTTCCTGACAATCTGGCAGACAGTTCTGTTTTGTATCTGATTGATCTCTGAATGAAATTGCTTCTATGAGGTCTCTGCCCAGTTGCTGATCCCAATTTCAGGTCATTCAAGATGTGCACAGTAGCAAGAACATTGTAAAATCAATGTGTTGTACAGCTTAATGTCTAGGATAATGCTGCAGCCAACATTTTAGATCAACTCATTGTTTAGGTCTGTAAAAAAAGAGAGAATCTAGAAAAGACTAGAAAGCAACAAGTGGTGCCTACAAGATCTGGGATAGAAAAAATCCAGACATACAGCATTAAAAAGATGCAAAAATATTAAACCTTTGTTGCTATTTAATGGTCATCCAGTTTTTGTAGTCTATAAAGGATCGCCCTGGGGTGGTTGCACTCCAAATTTGATCTTCCATTCAAGTCAACAAAAGATTCAATTTCAAATTAAAGCTATATTTTTATTATTTGGCTAAATTATTAGCTTCCATATATGCCTGAACTTCCAGCAGTCATAGGCAGAATAGCCAGGGAGAAATATTGAGAACTGTAATTCATCAACATTTGGAGATTATCTGAAGTTCACTGCCTAAAAGTCTTACCTGCCAATCAAAAAATATAACTTATACCATAGCAATAAAGTAATCTCCTTACTCATTATACTGTTCTAGCCTTGTGCTTTTTCTCCTTTTTTATTTAAGGAAATATTAGTGCATGCAACCTCATTTTCTCATTTCATAGGCCAAAATAATATATGGCAAATTAAATTTTAAAAAGACCTTTCACTTTTTCCTGAGCTTGGCATGAATATTTCACTGACAGGAGTTTGTATAGTTTGGTGCTGAGTTTAGGAGCCTGCATTACTTTTCTTTGTAACAATACTGTGTACCTAACATAATATTAGAATTTGTGATTATAGTACCATTTCATATTTTACACTTATTTAGGAATAATTATTCGTTGCATTCATGTCAGGATTTTCTGACAGAAAAAGATGGGATTCAAATTACTACATTCAAGATTGGAAATAGTAGAACTGCCAGAGGTTTTTTTAAAGAATTATATTCATTAAATAAATTAACAGTCATGAAGCTTCATAAACAAATATACTGAAAAGTCAGTTATCAAAGAATTAATTAATCAATACATGAAAATATTAAGTATAATTATAACTGCCCAAAAAAACAAAAAGCAAAACAGGTCAAATTAGCAAACCACCAAGTTCATATGGGTTGAAAACTCAGTCTTATAAAGAACTTGAGAAGGAACTTCTGGAGCCATTTATGAAATTTGAGAAATAAAGCCAACATCTGTAGAAGAAAATGACAATCAGAGCCAGGGGAAGGAGTCAAAGAGGGACATAGTCTAGAATCCTATGTAGGCACAAGAGGGAGAGGTCTGAATACACACACCCCTTGAATGCCATTGAACATCTTATCTAGTCTCACCCAGGTGCAAACCATTGGACTGAGAAGATTCTTGTTTAAAGATTTAAGCAATAAAATAGCTAATTGAATTCTTCAAGTATGGGTCTGGTTGTTCTTACATGACAATACCACCCACATGGGAAGAGGCATTCATAACTCTGATTTACAAAGAAAGAAATTGAATGTAGAGTACAATTTTTTTACAACAATACTAGCTGCTCAGTTGAAGAAATGTGCTTCAGATATAATACTGACTGATAATACAGTCTCCATTCCAAAGAGAAACATCAAAGTCAACAGTAGGTTCACAATCAAGATAATAGAGCAGGAGGGAAAAGGAAGAAAGCTGCATTGATCTTTTTTGGTGTGGAAAAAAAAACCTTTGATAATTTGTAGTGGCAATTCCTGGTGGCTGTACTGAATGAGATAAATCCTGGTGAAGAGTTCCAAGTTTACACCAGAATCATATACAAATGTCAAATAGCAAAGATTACGGTCAATGAAGCAATCGCCACAGATTTTCAAATCAGCAAATGTCCAAGGCAAGGATGCCCACTCTTTCTCTTACTATTTATCATTGCTGTAGTATTGTTGGCAGAAAAGGCTTCAGGTGATAAATATCAATTCTCAAAATCCATGGAGGTAGAATATGATCTCAAATATTAGACAGGTGATATATTGTAATGTTAACTACCACAATATCATAAAAATCAAATAATTTTATTCATTGTTGAATATGGAATTATATTGAATAATATTGAAGGTGAGTTGATGGAATTCATTATTTCATTAATGAAAAACAATTCATAGTTTTGGAGAATTCTCTGGGTACAAAATTAACATCCCAAACCCAAAAATAATTACAAGATATGCAGTGTAAGAAGTTACTTTCTGCAGGAAAAATCTAATTGTCAGATATTTCGACAGGTAATTGTCAGATGTTCGACAGGTAATAATCAGAAAATAAAATAATTCTGTTAAATTATGGTAGGAGATCAAGAGAGATCTCAAAAGGTGAAGGAACATGGTTAGGAACAATTGCAATAATTAAATGAATGTATGCCCCAAACAGATTATTTGTTCCAAATGGTGTCAATCTGTCAATTCAGACAAACATTTGTTTAAAATCACCTTGTGAGCTCTTGAACCCAGATTTTCTGAGTCCAATATTGCTATTATGTAATTTGCTGTGGTTTATTAATTGGCTGGGTTTCCATAGTTCTTTGAGCTAAATTATGCCTTATACCATGATTATATATTGAATGGATTAAAATTGATATGATTTATTCATCATATTAAATCAGAACACAGGAGCTGGGTTCTCACAAACAAGACATTAAGCCACAAACAAGCTTAGTGTCTGGTATGAACTCAATTTCAGTGTATGAAGGATTGCAATTTGTTAACTATGGGTTATTAGTGTATTGTATAAACCCAACCATTGTGCTTTCTAATCATCAATGGTTAAATAAATTGCACAATGTATGAAGCCACTCAAAGGACTGCTGCTGTGGGCTTGGTGGAAAAAGTTCTTAGAGCCAAATGCATGAAGATCTGTGGAATGGATTTCCTTTTGATGGCATTTCTTCCCATACAAAAATCCTCTGGCTGATACACAAAACTATTTTTTCCCTTAGCTGCAGTGACAATTTTCGAACAAGCTATATAAGTCTGCTTGTTCTAGTAACTAGTCAGTTTGAATTTCCTTGCAGCACTTTGTTCTTTTCCTTTAAGAGGTGGGGAGGGGAAATTCCTCCCCACCCTTGCAGTGGCAGCCATCTGCTCCAGCCAGGTCACAGTGGGCTATCAGCAAAGTGGTAAGCAAATAATAGTAATAAAAAGGACTCTGCTCAGCTTCCCTTCCCCTACCCTGCACACTGTCTTTCAGAAACTGATCTATTGCTGCTATTAGTGGAATTAGATGCGATGATACATTGACATCAAACCTTCTCCTGCTCCTGAGTTAATGGAATGGAACCAAAAACCCAGTGAAGCAGGCAAGCAGCATCCTCTTGCTCCTTCTATTTATACTTAGTAAATACAGTGCTACCACAATTATCAACTGTTTCAATGAAAATAATACCAAAAGAACTCATTGTGTTTCTTTAGGAGAAAGATTGAACTGCAAGTTTTCTCCCACTCTTGAATGGACTGATTCTTCAAGACCATTAACAATTTTTCTACTCCCTGATGCTAGATGAAATAAGAGGTACCCTTTAGAGGGGTATTGAAATGTTTGTTTGCTCTTTCTTTATGTACAGATGTGTCCTCGGAGCATCTGTGTCACATTAGACCTTCTGACTGAATTCATACAGGATGCTATACCACAGGGTGTTAAGTAAACCAAAATTGGTTGGATTCACACATCATGCTAAGCCATTAAGTTTAATTTACAAACCAAAATGGCTGGATTCTCGCAACACACTAAGCCGACAAGAAACGAACCACATTGTGGCTTATCACAGTATGTGGAACCAGCAACAAGATCATTGTCGCTAAAAATAAGAATACCAGCAGATGTATCAGATATGAATGCAATCATTGCATATAGTCTGGTGTGTGTGTGATCAAACACTCTGAATATTAACACTTTGGGAGTAGGCAGAAACACCTCACTGACCTGGTTTGGGCTTAGAAATTAAGATGGGTTAAAATTTGGATGGGATGCTTCCAGAGAGTAAGGATTGTAGACTGGGCTGACTAGTTCAAAGAATATTCTGGAAGAAAACATCAGCAAATGATTAATTCTGCCAAGAAAACAATAAGATTCAATGGATGAAATCACCACAAGCTGAACTCATCTTGAAAGAGACTGTACTTTATGTCAAAAAAAGGCTAGTAGAGAATTTCTCCCTCTCTTCATATAGGGAGGAAGCCGAGAGAGGATTATTAATAGCTAGGGGGAAATGACCCACAAAGAAATGGGTTCAGCATCTCAACACTTCCTTTTCTCCATTTAAGTACATCAACACTTACTTCTAAAATCAGAAACCATTTCCACCAAGAGCTCATTTATGGATCTGCTTTTAGTCTGCACTTTGAAGATGTTTTGCTTCTCCAAGAAGCTTCTTCAGCTCTGAAAATTGAGAAGTTGGAGCTGTGCTTTCTGCAGGATGTTTTCTGCCCTGTGTCCCTTCACTGTTGAAGACAGGCGCAGGCTGTTGGGGATGAGTTTGTGCTGTCTCCGTCTCAAACTGAAGCACAAATGGTTCCTGTAGTCTGCAATTTTTTCTGAAAATCTGTTCATACTCCCACACCACTCGAAGGGTGTTTCATTCCAAAGGGCATACACTTTCTCTGTCATCCAGGTCACGGTTTACAACCATGAGAGAATATGCAGAACTGTATGATGTCAGCAAGATTTTCATTTAATAAATATAATAAATAAATGATATAATAAATATAATAAATAAATGATCATGAAAATGGGAAAGGAAGATTAGCCCTTCCCTTCCCAGTTGGAACCCTTCAAAATTGCCTCTTTTTCTAGCGCTTTCAGGAACTCAGGTTTCAAAGGACCAATTGCTCTAAAGAATTTATTAGTTTTTGCCCTAATGCCGTTTGCTAAGCCACACCACATTTAAATATTGTCCCAGGTTCAAGGTTGAATTGAAAAATGGCAGAATAGACAAAACTGTTATTTTGAGCTACTGCATTGCCTATTGATGAGTTTGCTCTTTTCTCCTGGAATCACCATATTGCAACTTGGAGATCAGCAGTATTTCATCTCTCTGCTTTCTCAGCAAAGATGTAAGCAGCCGCTAGGATTTGTCCAATCTCCATGCAGTCCCTGTCGGTTATGAGAAAAGCCAGGCAAGGCCAGAATTCTTTCCAACTGCATCAGCAAAATGTAAACTTCACTACCTGTTCCATATTTCAAGAAATCATTCCGCATTCAGGATTCAAATGTAATTTCCCTTTCCAAGCTAATAAAGAAAATTGTTCCTCCCCTTGCTCCCCCCATCGCTTCTTCTGCAGGAGAAGTGTACAGTAGATAAGATGCACTACAAGTGCACTGAACAACTTCAGTTTAATCTGCATTTATTATGATGTAGTATCCAGGCTAAAGAGCTCTTAAGACAGGGATGTCAAACTCGAGGCCCGGAGGCCAGATCCGGCCTGTGGGGTCCTTAAATCTGGCCCTCAGGGCCTCCCTGGAAACAGCAAAGGATCAGCCCGCAGTGCCTCTGCCAACGAAAAGAGAGCTCGGGAGGGCTGCACATGGCCCTTCCAAGCCAGAGGTGGTATTCAGCAGGTTCTGACCAGTGCTGGAGAACCGGTAGTGGAAATTTTGAGTAGTACAGAGAACCAGAAAATACCGCCTCTGACTGGAGATTTTACAGTATCCTTCCCCTGCCACGCCCACTAAGCCTCACCCACAGAACCAGTAGGAAAAAAATTGAATCCCACCACTGTCCCAAGCTCTGTTTTCATTGGGTTACAGGAGGCTATCACAGCTGAAAATGGAGCTGGAGAGGGGCACAGGCAGCCTCCTGAGTTCCGTTTTCACTGGCAGAGGGTTGCAGGAGGCTGTTGCAACCAAAAACGGAGCTTGGGAGCCCATTTTCACTGGCAGAGTGCTTGGTCCACCACAGGCACCCCCTGAGATGAGTGATGTTGAGATAGCCACGCCCACTCTAGCCACACCCATGCCGCCCCCCCCCTCCAAGGTCAAACACAACCTTGATGCAGCCCTAAATGAAATTGAGTTTGAAGAGGTCCCATTACCATTATTAAATACCTTTATTAAATTTAAAACATTATAAACTTCGGTACAACTCATATTTTGATACTTGTATATGAACATCTTACAATAGATTTCTCATCTTAGAAGTTTTGGATTGACAGTTTAAGCCCCATGTATTTATTTATGTTTGTTTCATTACAGTCATAAGGTCATTTATCCTCTTAGCTTGGAAGATAATTTCTCGGTTCTGCCAAATTTTGATCACAGTAATTGTTCTCTGTACAATAATAAACAAGAATGTACTGTATCTTCTGCCCAAAGGATAGGGTTTATAGTTCAGCAAAAGAATACATGATTCATATCTTCGAAGACCACCAATTCCATTCAGGTTTAAAATTAGAGGGAGGGGCAAGATGCTTTCGGTAAGAATTCCTCTTTATCTACACCTTGTTTCTATTTTACCTTCACAGCCTTCTCAAAATACAACTTAAGCTTTACTTGGGAATTCATTTTCAAATCATCAATCATTGTTGCCATTCTCTGGAATTTTTTCACTTTTCTGAATTTTTCCTAAACTGTGGGTGTGATCTAACCAATGCAGAATCAAACAGTAGGATTCTCATGATTTGCAGGCTAAACATGTGTTTGACTTTGTGCTTTCATATCACATTACAAACTCATATTCTACTTGTGAGAAATTAAAATTTTAAGATCCTCAATAGTATTATCGAGGTGGTATCAGATTGTGGGGAATTCACAAAATTGTTGTTGTTAGTTGCGAAGTCGTGTCCAACCCATCATGACCCCATGGACAACATTCCTCCAGTCCTTCCTGTCCTCTACCATCTCCTGGAGTCCATTTAAGTTCACTCCTACTGTTTTAGTGACTATACAGCCACCTCACTCTGTCGTCCCCTTCTTCTTTTGCCCTCAATCGTTCTCAGCATTAGGCTCTTCTCCAGTGAGTCCTTCCTTCTCATGGTGGCCAAAGTATTTGAGTTTCATCTTCAGGATCTGGCCTTCTAAAGAGTGGTCAGGGTTGATCTTCTCTAGGACTGACCGGGTTGATCGCCTTGCAGTTTAAGGGACTTGCAGGAGTCTTCTCCAATACCATAGTTCAAAGGCCTCAATTCTTTGGCCATTCAGCCTTTCTTATGGTCCAACATTCACAGCCATACATTGCAACTGGGAAAAACATAGCCTTAACTTTTGTTGGCAGGGTCAGTGGTGGGGTTCAATTTTTTTTACTATGGTTCTGTGGGCATGGCTTGGTGGGCATGGTAGGGGAAGGATACTGTAAAATTTCCAGTCAGAGGTGGTATTTGCTGGTTCTCTGAACTACTCAAAATTTCTGCTATTAGTTCTCCAGCACTGGTCAGAACCTGCTGAATACCACTTCTGGGCAGGGTGATATCCTGCCAACAAAATATCCTCATATTAAGCCCTTGCATTCGTAAAATAAGCAAGGGCTTAATATGAGGATATTTTCCCATTAGCAGTGGGAACTCTTGAGTTGTAACCCACAGAATTAATTAGAAACAACAATTTTGAGAGCTACAAAAGGATTTGTCAACTCCAAGATTTCTGCTTCTCTTCTCTACTTGATGTCCACCTAATCTGTTGCCATCCCAAATCTTTTGCAGAATATCGGGTTAAGAAGACTAGTTTAAACTCTGAATTCTGCTTAGGATAGTCAGGTAGCAGATGGCAGAAACGATCTCTGCTTGAGATCCTGAAGAATTGTTACTAACAGTAGTCCAAACAAAGTTTGGATATCCAGATAGGATCAAAGTTCCATTCTAATTGAATTATCAGTAAACCATCCATACATCACATTGTCTAATTCTCAGCTCTTAATTCTGCTTGCTCTTTAGCTATCCTACAATCATTGTTTATGCCCCAAACCATTGGCACAAATCTATAAACTACTATAAAGCTTGAAACTTTCTATTATATACTGTTTCTATAAACAGCTACCCTGTTATTACTTCCTAGTTCTACTAATGTGGGTGATATGTCACTGTGATTATTGTTCATTTAATTCCTGTTGTTATAGTTACTGGAACATTAACTCATCCTCTTGCATACAAATTTGAATCCTAAAATCATTGCTAATTTTTTAAAGAAAAGTGTAGGTCAAAAGCAGCCTATTCTGCTACCTAAACAGATGGCTCAACAAGATGGGGGTAATATATTCAAAACCCAACATTGAAATGGATGTTATTATGTGGTATGATATGATATAGATACTAGTTTAAAAGAACCAGGAGCACAGGAAGATACGTGTATATTTAAATATATTTTAGCGAAATGGATACGAGATGATGGATGTATCGTGGAAAATCTTTCCATCTTGCTTTGGTTCAGACCAGAATTTTTTAGAATCAAGATCTGAAATCTTAAAAAAAAATGGGCTAGAAGGACTGGGGAGAAAAGTATTCTTTGAAAATAGTGAAGTGATTCAAAATGAGTTAGAAAATTAAATAAAAGATAAAATAAGTGGACTGAAAATGGGCATTTTATATATTCTTGGATGACCTGAAAGCCCAGGTTAGGAATAGAAAAACATGGATAAACATCTATGTGGTTGTTAAAACTCAATAATGACTTGATGAGAATGCTATTGTTTTTTTAAAAAAGGAGTCACTATCTACTAAGGGTCTCTATAGCGAAGGAAGTAGGTGTAAATGACAAAATGAGGCAGAGCAGAGCAGGAAACAGACCTCCACAAATTTGACTTTAATGATGTCAAATTCAAGGACCGCATCCCACATCTGCCCCATGGGGTACTTAGGTCCAGCCCGCAAGACTGGCCCTGAAACAACAAAGGACTGGCCCATGGTGCCTTTGTCAATGAAAATTAAGCCCAAAGGGGAGGGCATGTGCAGGGTTCCCGCAGCCCATTTTCGCTGCCAGAGAGCTGCAGGAAACCATCATGGCCAAAAACGGGGCATGAGGGGGCTCACATGGCCTCCCAGGCTCTGTTTCTGCTGGCAGAGGGCTATCAAAACAAACTAAAAACAAAACAAATGGAGAAATGTTTCCCCTTTTGCATTTGAGCATTCAAAAAGAGACAGGAAAGGAAAGGAGAAAGGGAAAAAGGAAAGAAAAAGAAAAAGAAGGAAAGATGGAAAGAGAGCAAAGAAGGAAAAATAAGGAATGAGGGAAAGGAAGAAGAAAGGAGAATGAAGAGGAAGAAAAAAGAAGAAAAAGGAAGGAAGGAAGGAAGGAAGGAAGGAAGGAAGGAAGGAAGGAAGGAAGGAAGGAAGGAAGGAAGGAA